>ML978271.1:0-97764 GCA_010015745.1 Setomelanomma holmii
ACTATCCTTCCTCAAGAATAGCCACCTCTGCCAATCTGATGGCCTCTCGAGGATGACTGTGGCCTTAGTGATCAAAAGGTCTCTTTCTGTAGCCATTGTAGCTATCAGGTCTCTCGCAGGGTATAGGTGAACTCAACTTAGTATAAAAGGGCTTCCGGGCTCATAACTGTTAACATGTGAGAGAGGAGGATTGAGGAAGAAGTTGGTTAATTAATAAGTATATCAAAGAGAGCGAATATATATCCTCCTATTACATAATCAGTAATGAAACGCGCTACTCCTGAGTAGGCGTAGATGCTGACAGCAGTAGGTGCAGCAACTTTTGGCTAGAACTCTGGAATCGACATGATCACTAGTCGTCGAGTACTCGTCTTGTGGCGCCGCTACTACTTCTTTCTTTCTTTCTTTCTTTCTTTCTTTCTTTCTTTCTTTACGATTAGGGCTAGATCGCCGTGTTTATCTAGCTGATCCGACAAAGTCCCAAAAACCTGCAGCTAAAGTCGACCGCAGAAGCGACCAACACTCATATTCCCACAATCACGCCTCTACAACATTCGACGATGTCTGTTCCTGCGAAACAGCAGCAACTGCAAGCTCCGACCAAGCGAGACCATGAAGACAAAGAGACACCGAGGCCACAGGCTCCAGAGCCAGGCTATGTGCGAGTGAGAAAGCTACCGGAAATCAAAGCTTGGGTTGCTGCTGGTGGTCTCGAGGAATTCGCGAACGTTCACGGTCTGAAGCCCGATTTCGTGGATGGCATGAGCGAGGTCGAGTCTTCCGTATGCACCGCTTACAACGTAAAGCTTCGCAGCATTCCTGGTCTAGCGGCAGAAATGATAAATCCAAGGATTAATAACAGGCGCTTCATGAGCGAAAGCGCCGCCAACATCGCTATGGCAATAGCTGAAGGCTGGTCTGACGTCGAGGAGGAAGCAGACGAACAAGATGAAGCCCTCAAACAAACGAAGATCATCTTGAGTTGAAGCGGGAACAGGATTTCGTGAGTCGAAAGACTCAGGCCTAAGAGATGCAAGCATGGTGCGTAGGCTAATACTACTTAAGCCATGGGATTCTCTTGATACAGGTCGATACGGCTTCTTTTCTCCCTCCTGCTTAATGCAGCTATGGAAAAACCCTGCAAAG
This sequence comes from Setomelanomma holmii, assembly GCA_010015745.1. Taxonomy (NCBI): domain Eukaryota; kingdom Fungi; phylum Ascomycota; class Dothideomycetes; order Pleosporales; family Phaeosphaeriaceae; genus Setomelanomma; species Setomelanomma holmii. The sequence goes on from ML978271.1 coordinate 1,147, forward strand.
AGAACCTGCCCGACAACACAAAGTAGTCCCGCAAAGCGTAACAAGACTTTCGATGCTTGAGTGCATTGTTGGTGTGTTGATCGACTATTGTCTACAGCTCAATTTTCAGAGGGGCGCGCATTATAGAATGGTCCCGAGTACCACCTTACGTCGCCTCGTCTTCACTGGCGGCAGTATCACACATTCTATGCCCCTCCATATTCAATGTACTATTTTAGACCACCCTCCGCGTTTCTCTTCTGCTTCCACTGGAAGCTCAGCCCTACATACATCTCCCACAACCTCGACCGGCGGATCTTTATCTTGCATCTCGAATCGCTCTTTCCCACTCGTCTCCGCAATATTCTGGCCTGAGACTTCCGGCCTTTCATAGTTCGTGATTGCGCTTGAAGGCGCTGCCCTCGACCTCTTTCGCCGCCGCCAAAGGAAGAACCAGCCCAATCCCAATGCTAGGACCGCGCCACCACCCAATCCGGTCCCTAATCCCACGCCAAGTGAAGACCTCGAAAACGATTGCATGGGCGGCGCATTCGATGAACTCGTAGAAGTAGTCGTACTCGTCGCACTCGCCATCACCGAAGTAAACGTCGCAGTTGAAAGCGTCACAGGCATCAACGTCTTGATCGAAATCGACATTCCCGAATATACTGCGGTCGTATACACCACTGGCTCCGGAGCTTTGAACACCAGCTCATCAATACTACAGCACGTTGTGTTCGTGCGATTGATGCGATCTGCGGACGGTGCGGGATCGCCTGTGTTGCAGCACCATTTTTCTTGCTCGGGGCATTTGAAGATGAGGTGGTTGTTGCCGGCTACCGAACGGTCATAACATTAGTCCTGACCGAAGTAAGATCAAAGGAGATACGTACTGTTTACTTTATCGCAGTAATTCCCGCTCGAAGGATCCTGAAACGTTACGTCCGTGTTGCCGAAGAACCAGACGAAGTTCGTGATGTCGTTGACTGCTGGATCGCGGCAGAGACCGTTGGTGAGGCATTGGTCGTCTGGATCGCAACATGCTGTGTGTTTTCCTTGTAGGATTGCAGTGTGATCGCATGGGACTGCGTGTCGGGCTTTTGAGCCATTGCGTAGATAGCAAGTCATGTTGCTGGATTATGGTCTGGGATGCATGTGTGGTGAAGGTGTGGTGGGGATGCCCACAGCGCTACATTTTCGAAGAGACCTCATGCATTTCTGGATATTCAAGTCGTCTAGCCGGGAATATTGTATGTAGGACATATGGTAACCGTCGTGTCTTGTTTTAGTTTGGCGCTCTTGCGGTCGACCAATGAAAAGAGGCTGGCCCCTTGCGGAGGGTGTACTCGCACCGTGTTTGTGCACCAGTAACGTTCAGCTGGTAAATCAAGGTGCATCGGCCAAGTATCCGATCGAGGTCGCGCAGTACCGGTGAGCCGTTCCTTGGGTGGTCTCTCTTACATCTCGGTTACACCGAGAAATTGCTACATTGGGGGCCAATTGTTAGGCTCGCATTCCTCGCATAGACGTCTTGGTAGTTCAGAATACCCCTGGCGAGTATCTGGGCTATTAAGTGCTTATAAATGATGTTATTGTTTTAAATGTCCATGATTTGAGCTTGGAGTGGGGGCAGGATTTTGCATTCATGATGGACCATCTCCGCAAACCTGGAACAAGCGAAGATGCCCAGGTAGTGGATCGATGTGCATTCACTAGGCTTTGCCGCGAGCCTTTCGAGGCTCAGATCGTTTCTGATTGAGTGCTTACTCAAGCTTGGAAAGGTAGGTGTCGAGGACAGTGCCAGACGTGAGTCCGGGCCGTTGACGTCATGCCTTCCCCTCCACTATCCGTGTAGGTATTTCGAGCCTTGAATAAACCATCCACACTTGATCGCCCAGCACACAAGATCTTGGCAACTCATAGCTTGTGACACTCAACTACATCTCTCCCAAAATGTCAGACCCAGCGCAAATCAACCGCTCCCTAGGCACCATCAGGACCGAGCTAGAATTCCTCGCCGCAGCCGGCGTCCTATCTCCACCACAGCTTCAATCCATCCAAGCACAACTACCCGTACGTCTCAAAATTCTATTCCAGACGCGGAAGAAAACGAAACTAATTCCAAGCAGCAAGGTAACGGCCAACCCTCACCCTACGTAGACCCACGCTACGTCAACGGCGCAAACCAATTCAATCCCGCATGGGTCGCGCAACAAGCTCAGGATCCGAACAATCCTGCTCATCCAGAAAATCCAAAGGTGTGTTCACTATACAAGTTGCTTGTTTCTTCGTGAAGACATGGTGAAGTCTCGTGGATTTGGTGACTGACTGGCCACAGCATCACGAATGGGCCAAAAATCTTGCGCACAAGTTTGGAAACGCGGCTGTGTATGGGGCTGGAGCGACGTTTGGGAGTGATTTGATTAATGATGCTATGAGGAAGTTCTAATTCGATTAAGGGGGGACGGGAAATGCTGGGCAGAAGTAGTCTTGAAAGTGAGAAATTCAGTTGTCTATATATATAACTCCTACGCCAGAACTGCTAAAACAAACTGTCAAATTGGGAATCACTAAAACAATTACAGCAATCAACGAGCACCCTGCTCATGATGCGCCCTCATCCTATCCGCAAAATGCTTCGAGCCATCTGCGCTGAAGTGCCCAACCTTTCCCTTCTCCGTCCTCGCCATATACTTTTTCGCTCTGGGGAACATTTCCCGCTCATATGCCACCACACCCTCATCAAGCCCCTTCCTCCCCTGCGCCACAGCAACAATCTCCCGACCTAGTACCAGCGCATCCGTCATGCCTACATTAACACCCACGCCTGCGAACGGCGTCATGACGTGCGCTGCGTCGCCTACAAGCGTGATACCGGAGCGATCCGGCCACGAGAATCCGACTGGGAGTTCGTACAGTGAGCGCGGTGTGAGTGTATCTTTACACTCAAGAACCACGCGCTTTAAATCCTCCCCAATCTCAGAGAAGTACTTGTCGACAAACTGCTTGCGCGCCGTGTCTTGTTGCGTCCAGTCGATACCACACGTATCGAGAAAATTCTCGGGGACTCTAAGTGCGGCATACGTGCGTAGACTGCCGTCGCCTTGTCGTTGTGCTATCACGGCTTTGCCTTCGCCGAACGCGAACATGGAGCCGATGCCGACATAGTTGAGAAGCCACGGGTTCGCGCTGATGTCGGTGCAGTTTACTTCGAGCATGGAGATGCCTGAGTATTGTGGTTTGGTGTCGCTGAGGAGGGTACGGACTTTGGACCAAGCGCCGTCGCTGCCGATGATGAGATCAAAATCGTTGTCTTGAGTGCCGTCTACGAAGTTGAGATTATACTTTGTGTTCTGGCTGGATGATGGCGTGATGTGATCTAGTTTCTTGCCGAAGACTATGTGCTCGCTTTTGAGGTTGTCGAATAGGATCTTCATCAACAGCCTGCGATCGATTTCTGGACGTCCAGCGAATTGTTCTTCCATGCTCTTTTCTTCTTTCTTCAGTAAGTTCTCGTCCCAGAGCACTTCTCCATCGATGTTCACAACCTTGTCACAATCCGACTCGGGTCGCGAGTTTTGCACAAAAGCGTCCCACAGTCCAGCTTCCTTGAGCGCGAGTTGGCCCGATTCTGGGTGCAAGTCGAGCGAGCCGCCAGATGTTCGAAATCGATCTGCAGCCTCGAAGATGCTGAACGGGATGTTGTTGTTTTGGAGAATATTGGCAAGTGTCAGAGACACAGGGCCGGCGCCTACAATGGCGATTTTGAGTTGGGCAGAATTCGTAGACATGTTGACTGATTAGGTCGATGTGATGTACTTCTGATGTGGTGTGAGTCGGAGAGACGTAGTTTAATTGTGGTAGAATAGTCGGAGTATGAGTGTCGTATGATTGTAGTTTGTAGGCTTGAAATTCGAAGGTTGTTAAGCTGTATGTCGAAGTTTGTAATGAAATCTCCTGCGGAAAGACCACCGATATATATACATGTTCTGCAAGAGTGCCTACACCGTCTATGAAGTTGTTCGGACGCGTCGAAGGAGCGTTCGGGTCCTCGTTCTGGTGAGACCTAAGCCTTCGGCCCCGAAACGCGCGAGCAACCGCGACGCCATGGACCCTTGGGCCCACCTCAAGTACGGCCCGCGACTTGATAATCTTTGTGGCTGCATAGCGACTCTGGCAGTGACTCGAGCTTACTGCGCGTCTAATCCGTCAGTCGTGCAACTTTTTTCTCTCTATTTGGTAGGAAGTGTTGGAATGTGGGATCATTGCCAAACTGCTGCGTGCATCGCGGGCGCTAGTGCTGACGGCTAGTGATTAAGGTTGCAGATCTAGCACGCCTTGAGTGTGTTAAGCTGTTAGCTAAGCCTCTTTACGTGCATATGGCCTTGCTCCTCCGAACTTGTTATGGAGATGCAAAAGCGCTACACTCGATTCAATGGAGTTACTGACTTATTGCATTGCAAAAATACATAATCGCGTTGGATCTATGGCACACGACTATGCGAAAACCGACCACCCTTTACATGAGACCAGCGTACTTCCTGACCAGCCTAAACGCCCAGGTTGACCTTGCGCTACCCTCCGTGTAGATGCCATGTGTGAAGCACGAACGCCTGACTCTGTCCTGTCTGGTGCAACAACACCAAAGGCACAAATTCTGAACATAGCCCATGCCTCCTTACACTCTGTTTGAGTATTGTCCTCGGCGCCATTCTTGAGGGCCACTCTCTTCAAGCGCTGAAACCCCGAGCACTCCTTGACTTCAGGTACTCCGTGTACGTCGCTTGCGCAACGTCCTCGTCGCGCTCCTAGTACGACGCCTGCCGCACCAAATGTAGGAAAATGGTGCATTTCTCCACCTCGATCTGCTCTTTGCCGTTACTGGTCTCCGGTGCGCCTTTGCGATCTTTCTCGGCGACAATCTCCACCTCGATGCGATTGACACCACCGACCAACTTCGCTTCGAAGACGGGCTCACCCTTCTTTTTGCCGCCCTCGTAGCCAGGCCCAGGACTGCTTCCGTTGATGCCAGCAGTCACGGGAACACGGTTTACCTCGAAGGTCTTGTTGCCGTTGACGGATACAAACAGCCGATATAGGCGATTCGTCAGCGCTATCGGGACCTTTGGCGCGATCTGGAGGTAGGAGTGGGTGGGGTCAACGATGATGGTGGCGCTGTGTTCAGTCTTCTGCTTGTTGGCGAAGACATCGACAAACCATGGCTTGGGCAGATTGAGCGCGGGATGTGTGTTTAATGTGATCTTGGGAATGAGAGCTTCATCAATACCTAGAAGGTCAGTCAGCGGGCATGATCACGTCTTGTCCAATGTACTTACTCTTCAAAGGCTCCTTTCGGAAGATATCAAGTCGAAGGGCTGATGGAGGAATTGGATAGCTCGGCGGCGGATGATAACCATTTGTCTGGGCCGATTGTTGACCAAGAGGACCGTTCGGATATGGACTGCCACTTGTTGGTCGAGGTGGCGCCATGACTGCGTGCGGCGTCTGAGCAGGCACGCTGAGCCGTTGGCCGTCTGATGCCGTGCTTGCGGGTCGTATTGCACTCAAAGCTGGAGACTGCACATCTTGCTTCACGCCATTGATAGCTGGCGGTGACCCTGCAGTCTTCGTATGAGCACCAGGAAGTGGCGTAATGGCGGCAGTAGCTCCCTTGGGTCCACTGAACGGATTTGGAGCAGCTGGGGTCCCGCTCTGCCCTTGTGATGATGTGCGTGGAGTTTTTGAGGTATGCATGCTACTCTGTACATGCCGTTGTTGCCGTAGCAATGCCTCGTTGTCTACGATGACGCCAGGCGTTGTCGAGCTGCGCGCACCAGGAGTGTTGGAATCTGAGCCAGGGCTCTGTCTGAGCTTGAGCTTCAGTTGCTGCTTAGGAGCTGGGGCAGCACCAGACATATTCAGTTTGAGTTTCGGCTGCGGCGGTTCGTCGACCTTCGCCTTGGCCTCTGCAAGCCGCTTATTGAAGAAATCCTGTGGTTGTCAGCATGTATTTTCAGGACCAAATTTGCTCACACACCTCGAGCTCCATGGAGACGTTGTAGATGTCGCTACCATCCTCGTTGTAGTCGCGCGCATTCAGCCATATCAGACTCATGTGATCCGCGAGCGCGTCCCAGCTCTTGTACAAAGTGTGACCAGTCGGCTGCTCGCGTCCGACAACGCCCATGACCTTCTTCTTTACCGCTGTCAACGACATAGGTTCTTTGATCAGCTGGTAGTAATCCTTCAGACTTCGAGACGGCAAGTTGACGAAGGGTAAGAAGATTTGAAGTCCGCTCCTGGAAATGCGTTAGTGGTGGCTGCACCTTCAGACCCTTGAATGCTTACTCTGGCTCTACATAGCCAATGAGCTCGTTCACAATCTGCTCTTGCGCTTGTTGAAACGTCTTGCCGTCGAAATCTGGGTTGTCCTCGACCTCGGGTGCGACAGACGCTGACTGTCTGAGCTTTGATGGCGCCGGTGTGCTCTGTGCTGCAGCGGCAGCTCGTCGAGGACGCTCAGCGAAGGTGTCTGGGGTTGAGGGTGAGTGCACAGTTCGAGGGGTCGATGCAATGCGGGGAATAGGTTTCCCTGGAATGTGATTCTCCTCGCCAGGGACTGGTGTAGCTATCGCTTGGTAGTTCCCGTCCCTATACGCAGGATTGTGCTTCGTCATCCAGTTCGAGGCTGTCTTCCGCAGGCGCTCGGCGTCTTGGTAGACGATCGAATTCTTGTCATTGAAGGCCTTTGCGTTGTTGACCATGCGCTTGCAGTCGCTTTCTACCTGTGCGAGGCTCGTGTACTCGCCGCCCTCGAGCTTGTCTTCGATGGTGTCGATTGCGATAGGGAGCTTGATAAGCTCATAGTACTCTGGGAGTTCGCTCTGTATAGAAGTGTCAACGGGCACTGGCGCAAAGAGCTGTGGGAGGCGTACCTTGCTTGGAAGCGCGAGGAAGTGGGTTGCTATGGGACGTCCGCTGCATGCTGTCAGTGAATGCTATTGAAAGTGACCGTGAGGAAAGCACGAGTGTTGCTCTGGTGGGGGCTAGTATCAATGGCAGAGCACGTACGTCTTGTCCTTTGCCTGCTTCAAGCTCTCTAGGAACTGCAGTCCCTTGGTTGTTGTCGACTCTGCCGTTTCCGCATTCGCACTGGGTGAGGCCTGCACGCACGCGGTCCATTGTCAGCAGGCTCATCCAATATATTCAGAGGCACTGTTCCCTCGTTCACTGCGTACATCATCGGCGGCGCTGGTGTTGTTGCGGCGCATGGAGGGGCCCGGCGGAGGTGAGAAGGGCTACTTGTCGAACCCAGTCGTCGCGCGCCCATCCACGACCCTCCCGCATCGCAACCATCGCGGCTCGCGACTCCCTGAGCCACCACCGACGATGCACTCTACACCACAGGGACTGCACGTACCGGCACTTTCTGGCGCTTCGCTGGGCGACCATCGCTATCACCCACCGCAGCGCTGGCGGCTTTGCGCTTCGCGGCGCTTTCCATTTCGACGAGTTTCGCGGTCGCGTAGTCTATCCAAGTCAGTCCCAAGGGTCGGTGAAGCAAATAAACGATCGTGTGCGGGTGCAGTGAGTTGCGCGTAGCTGCTCAGGCGCGTCCACGGTTCGACATCCCCAGAATGCTTCGAATCGGCCCGTGCGCCTGAGGTTGGTCTTGGCGAGCTCCACCCCGTCGAGTCCTGCAATCACTCCTGCCTGTACTATAATAATTTAGGAATTAAGAAGACGCGGTATTGCAAGAATAGATGTCATTGCTGGCTTCTAGGTAAAGTCGTTGGAAATCTCCCCGATTGCTGCTAACGTGGGTATTCAACCACACCCCCTAGGACCACCGCTAAGTGCCGCAGCAAACCCAAATATGTTTGTAAAACAAGAACGAGCATGCTAAGAGAATCTGTCTCATCATCAAGCTTTCTTTACCGATCCTTCAGTCGCCTTCTTTTCGAACTCCGCGCGAGCTTCAGCTTCCTTCATCTCTCGTACTTTCGCGAGCACCACTTCTCGGAAGATGGCACCCTTCGCGATTCTGCTCAGGCGTCCAGGTCCCTTTCCGGTTCCAGATGGAGATTCTTTTGTGGTGAGAGCCTTGTCGGACGAGTGCGCAGCTATCGCCTCGCCTGCGGCCTCACGGGCATTGGCGGGCATGTCAGCCTCTCCTGGCACCTCTTCCTCCTCATCTTCCTGCATCTTGAGCACTTCAATGCGATTTGCCAGCTTGACGAGCTCGATGCCGCGCTTGAGACGCGCCTTCGCGACGTACGCGCGAATCTCGGGCAGCAAGTTGTGGTCGCTAGCCGTCTTGCCGCTGAGCCATACGTGTTTGAGGGCATCCTGGGCCTGTCAGCTTCAAGATTCTCAATGTTGGGACATACATACTCCACTGCTCGGTCGCTTGTTCGGGTCAGGCTGAAGCAGGAGCGTGATGAACTCCTTGGCTTCCTTGCTGACCTCCTTCCAGTAGCGCTCGTGGAAGATGACGCGGCCGTTCTTGCACTCCTCGATGAGATCTGCAAGGTTCTCTGATCGGAACGGAGAGTAACCACAAAGTAGTGTGTAGGTTATGACTCCCATGGACCACATGTCCACGGGCTTTCCGTGGCCCTTCTTCAGCATGACCTCAGGGGCAGCATAGCCGAATGAGCCAGCCATTGTAGTCAAAACTTCGGTTTTGGAGTCCAGCATCTTGGCGATGCCAAAGTCGGCGAGTACGAGGGACGAGTGCGGATCTTTCGTGAGGTAAAGAAGGTTCTCGGGCTTGAGATCTGTTCATGTATAAGCACAGAAACCCTCACATCTAGGGGCCAGTCTCACCTCTGTGGACGACGTTGTTCTGGTGGAGATAGTCGACCGCATCGAGCACCTGTCGAATGGTCTCGGCGGCGTCCTTCTCAGTGAACTTTCCCTTCTCGCAGATGCGATCGAACAGCTCTCCACCGGTTGCCAATTGTGTCACAATGTAGTACTTGTCCTGGCGGCTGTTAGTCTTTGGAAGTCGCGACTTCTGACCAGAATCCACGTACCCTCGACTCAAACCAGTCGTGGAACTTGACAATGTGTGGGTGCTTCATGCGCTGCAACATCTCCAGCTCGTCGTAAACCATCTGCTCGTTCCCGCGAACATTCTTCTTCAGGATGATCTTGACGGCGACCTTGCCCTCGGGGCAGTCAGCCTCTCGGACGATTCCATAAGTGCCAGCACCCAGTGTCTTTCCGAAGCGGTATCGTGTCCTGCGATAGGAGTCTCAGTACGTGCATTGTCTAAGCGGGGCACGGGTGAACGAACTTGCGGTCATAGCTGTCGGGCTGGCCGTGCAGCTTGTTGAGCATATTTGTCACTGCGACAACGTTAGTATACAGTTCGCACAGCCAAACGTATGAAAATGAGTACAACTCATAATGTGCAAATATGTGCTGCAGCGCTCGAAGCTGCTGTGTTGTTTGTGAGGCTGAGAAGATGCCTATCAGGCGTTCAGCTTCAGCTGATGGTGGGGTGGATGCGGGGTCTGTAGGCCTTTTGAAGGGTAGCAATTGCAAAGTGTAGGAAGAAGAATAAAATGTTAGAATTCGAGAAAATCAAGGTCGCAAAGGTCGAAAAGGAGCTTAGAGGTGTCAGCAATGTTCAAGGCGCCCCGAAGTCTTGGAGCAGTGGTGCTCGTCCACGTCCAGCTTGCGCCTGCCCCCACAAGAATCAGCCTCGCCGTGCGGCTGTGCAAGCCATTGGCTTTTTGGCTAAGGCACAACGCGTAGAGCCCCGTTTGTCAGGCCCGATATAAAAAGCGAACGCTCCTTTAACTTCGACGGGCTAGACATACTGAAGTGGCAGCCCTGCGAGCGTCCGTCGGGTGCGCTGTCTCCTGCCTGGGGCGCTCGGAAGCTCCTGCCAGCTTGCGCTGGACCAAAGAAGCGCCGCGCGGCGTAGCTGAGTTTGACAATTCGGAACACTATCTCATGCACATCCAGAATGGGAAGACGAGACCCTGCGTCGTTCACAAGCGAAGCTACGGTACGACGGGTAGACGCCAAGGCAAGGAAGGAAGAACTATTGGGCATTTGCATGCGAGGGGGACCCAGGCTGGAGATTTGACAGCTACGTCATGCTTCGTCGCCCGCGACTTCTTGAACAACTACAAAACCTGACCATCGCTGGACTGCACTGAATCACTCTCGATCTTGCGACCTCCTCACGCAAAAGTCTTACATTGCCATACCTAGCGAATCTTACCTGTGCGCTCTTCTTACCTTTTACACACTAGCGCGAACCATCGTCTGAATCCGTCGATCTTCGCCATGACCATCACTCAGATCTTCACCGTCTTCGCCGGCATCCTTGCCTTGGCGGGCGCTTACTTCTACTTCTTCGGCATCGATCCGGAGACGAAGCGCGAGCTCGAGCGCAAGGCTCTCAAGACCATGGGCGAGAACAAAATGTCTTACATGGCCAAGGGTATGCTCCAATGCTCGTGTCTAGCTTCAGATCACTGACGTCTTCCAGACCAGATCAACAAGATACCTACCTCAGACCAGGAAGATGTCAAGCAGCTCAAGAAGAGCCTTGGCAATGCTGTCGGCGGCGTCTCCAACAACCCTCTGGGCGAGCAAGCTGGTGAAACCGCAGACAGGTTGACATCTCCGTTGACTGGTCGCTAATGGTATCCTCTCTGCAGTTCGAGTGGCGACGCAGTCATAGGATGCGGCTGTCAATTACTCGAAGAGTGCGGTTGACCGAGTTGACTTCGATACGGTGTACGACTACTCCAAAAGCGCGCTCGAGCGAGTGTCTACCTTGAGCAAGAAGTCCAAGGACCAGGTCCAGAAGAAGGTCGAAAAGACGCAATGATGTCGTAATGGCGATACACACGGCTGAGGTGTCTGGCGTTGTTCGAAACATAACGGTTCAGAGCGGTTGCCTGCATCATCACTTGGATATCCTCGTCGTTCCCGTTCCCTATAGAGCACGACCACTTCCTTTCGTATAGCAATCGGAGTCTTCAATTGAATCATGTCCCACCCTTCAACCACCCCCAACACACCCCCTCCCAACCCAACGTAATCCCCCAAAACACAACCAAAAACCCCCTTTTCCTCGTCTTATGTTGAAAATAATGCATACCCACCAATGCACCCGGCCACCCGCCGACCAGCGCCAACACATGCAATGTCGCTTCACTGACCCGCCACTCAAGGTTTCTAGCCGGCATCTTATCGTAGCCGTAGAACAAGAACGTGATGCTGCTGGCTAGACATGTCCATGCGAGCGGTAGGAGCGAGTGTGTGGTGGTGTAGAGCCGTACGAGGGTGAAGCTCGGGAGAATGAGGGATGCGAGGCCGGCGAGGGTGGCGGGTGTGAGGGGGCGGTTGTGGGGACGGGCGCGGTTGCGTTTGGGTGGCATTGCAGTCAGTCAGTTGACGTTGAGTTTGTGGGCTTGGAAAGGCTATCACTGGGGAGCTTCAGCAGCGCCCTATGCTCAAGGTGCCCTGTCGATCTTCCGCGGTCATGGCGCGCTTGGTCAGATACGGTCTAGTTCAACGTTCAAGCTTCACCTGCAAACTGCTACTTGCACATCGAATTGACATGCAGCGTTCGAGTGAGTATGGGCGTTCGCCATGGCCGTAAAAGTTTCTGACGCGAATGATTCAAAGGCTGTAGCATGAGGCTCACCATGCACGACTGTCCAGGAAGTTGTATTCGTTATTCATTATCCAGCTGTGTAGTGCACCCCGAGTCGTTCTATTTCACAAGCAGAGATGCTCGTCCATATGTATACATTTGGGTTAGACCGTATCAAGTGTGCGTTCGCCATGGCGGGAGTCGCTGAGATAGAAAATCGCTATGAAAGTGTGTGCGTAATGCTGTTGAACAGGCTAGTAGTAGTCGCTGTCAAAAGAGTTGACTCGCCGAAGCCAGGGTCGGACTTTCTAAGCCTCGATCTCCTGCTTGCGGCGACGAATGCTGCCAAATCGTTTCTTCAAAGTGATTCCCATGCCCTTTCCAGTGGTATTGCTTCGACCAACACCAGAAGCCTCGGCGTCAAGTGTCTCCGACGGGATGATGCCCGGCGCTTCGGCATGGCCAACACTCTTGCTGTGGTGGCGGCGAGAAGTCATCTCTGTGCCCGAGTCCCCGAGCCTCTTATGGTCCTTCAGAGCTTTCTCAATAGTGTAAGATGGTTCGCCTTTGCCCTTCAAGTCATCGGGATGGTAGTCCTGCGAGGTGTTAATGCGAGGTAAGCAAAACTCAATGATATCAGCATACCACACCAGGCCACCTCCTATAGTCACCTCCTGGCTCACGCTGAAGATCGGCTCCCTCCTCATAGTTGAGAACCCTACCAAAGCGATCCGCAATGCCAGGCGGAATGTTGGCTACACCTTCCAGTGGACGATGCTTTGTCACAGCGTCGATAATATTCTCCCGTGGAGTGGCCCGGAGTGCTTCCTCGTTCGTCTCTTTGACCGCTGCAATCGGGGGGTATTTCACATGCTTGTTGTTTCGCGCGAGGCTGGCCGCATCGTACGGACCCTCGTGGTGGTATCGAGCAAAACCGGCTCCATCCAGTCGATCGATAACATCGGCGCCCTGGAAATTCTTCTTCCTAAGATGAGGAGCACGGTGAGCAGTCTTTTCATCTTTACGAATTACATCAAGTGGCCTGTGGGACAGGTCTCCAGGGTATCGCTCCCTAAGCGAGCCACTCCGTGCGAGTCTTCCGCTCTTTGTTGATGGCACCGAATCGCTAGATCGGCGGGGACGAGATTCGTTCATGGATCCAAAGGCTTGGGATCGGTGGCTCGAATGGGTCGAGAAGTGCTCGCGGCGAGGGCTAGCAGAATTGGGAGGGGAGGGGTAATCATACCTCCTTCTGCTGGGAGTGCTTGGTCCATTGTGGTCTCCAAAGGGATTCTTCGATTCAGATGACGCTCTCGAGCGGCGGTAGGGATTAGTCTCAACCGAGCTGCCGGTATGCTGCACGCTGACAGTCGGCTGGGCCTTTGAGATCTCGGTAGCTCCAGGCGGTGTGATGGGTTGTTGTGGACCAAAAGTTGAGCGAAAGTGTGTATTCAGTCCAGTCTCGTCGCTTGGATCCGGCTCGATCAAGGGATCGATCAAAGCATGTTGTGCCTGACAAGTCAGTCAATGGACACAAAGGCAGCTGATCTTTCTGTGTGTATGCGCCAGGGACGGTTTGAAGAATGTCGATCGCAGCCAATAATTTTGCGAATGCCTCGAAGAGTATGCAAAGCCGTGACACAGTGTTTCAAAAACAGAAGGGAAGGACCCGGCTAGGGTGTCTGACAAAAATGACGACTTACCCGCTCCATGCCGCTTGTGTTACTGAAGTTTGTAAAACTACGCGCTGAGGGCTGATGAGATGAAATTCAAAGTACTATGCAAGTCAAACAAGTCGGTGACTGTGGAGAGGAAGGTGTCAAATGCTAGTGAGAGGCAGGAGAACAGGTGACAGAACGGTCAGGCTTATCACTGACTTGGCACGACGCGTACCTGCACATGTCATCGCTTTTGTCCTGCAGGTACGTCATTGGCTCGAGCTTGGAGGCCCGCTTTCGGAAGTTGCGGAAACGATCGCCAGGCGCAACACCAGCACGCCAACAATGCCCCTGGTTCAATATCCCAACTCTGAGTCCGACGAGGCTGATAGCTGGGAAGCCAAACCTGCTCAGCCTTGCCCAACTACGTCAAAGGTTGCTCTGAAGCGCAAGCGCGTCGAAGCTACCCAGGAATTGCCCCCGTTACCGAGCGCATTCTTCGACTGCTATGCGACGAATGCGCGCGTCAGCACGAGCGACAACCCAAGCCTGCATGGAGGTCGCAAGCGTGCAATTCCCCATGTTGAGGGTAATTGGCCAAGCCATGTCTATTTAGAGTGTAAGAATGACCCGTAGAGCTCCGGAACTAGAGGCTAAGCAGACTGACGTATGGGAGGGATTCCTTCACAGACCGAGTCCGATGGCTTACATAATCTGATCCAGACTGTCAGAGCTACGATCGCGCAAGACATCAAGGCCCATCCGAGCAAGCTTGCTGTCCTAGAGATTAAAACCTCTCTTCAGTCAGAACTTGGTGCACCTCTGCCTTTGCATGTGTCCCTCTCTCGAACGTTGCAGATCCGCACAGAGGATAGAGAGGTGTTCCTGAACACGTTGAATTCTACTTTGCGGAAAGCTGCAGTCGAGTCGTTCCGCTTTACCTTTGCTGGGCTCAAGTGGGTGCCGAACTTTGAGCGCAACAGGTGGTTCTTAGTTCTTGGTATTGAGAAGCCCCAGTTGAACGAGCTCAACAGGCTCTTGGATGCTTGCAACGAAGCCGCCAAGAAATGCGGTCATCCAAGTCTATACATTGGCGGTCACGGTGACGGGCCGATGGAGACGAACACTGAAGAAGAAGCGACAAAGAGGAGAAAGACAGAAGACGTCGGCGACACCGCCGTGGACCGTTCAGATCGCTTCCATATCAGCATAGCATGGAACCTGGAGGAGCCAGATCCCGAGTGGTTGTCGATGGTCAAAGGCATTGATGTCAACAAATATATCCAACCTCCGCGAAATGATTTCAGCGCCGTAAAGGCAAGGATTGGAAACACAGTACACAGCATTGCCCTAAAGCCCGGGAAGCCGCAGCTGCTCGCATCTGGATCCTGGAGCTGAGCTGAGCTGTCTTTGATAGGGACTGTAGATCTGTTCCTGTAGACATAGTAACATCTTGTTGCAGAGTATGATGGTTGTAATTTGTCGTAGCGGGCAAGGTTCAAAGTCTCAATAGTGGCTCACTCCTAGGTCCATCCACAGGGGCAGCTCATCCTTTTAGCTTTCGCAAAGCGTACGCTCCATGCCCATAGCTACTGTCCCCACGTTTCTTAAACGAGCTTGATATCCTCGATACGGCCATTCGACATCATTATTGGCATGGAAGCCTGAAGTGCTTGAATTGGGCCCGGTGCGGACAAATGAGGAGGATTCGAGGTTGAAATGGGCACGCCGAAGGGTTAGTCGCACTTGTCGAATAGAAGGCGGGACCTAGTTTGCGCCAGGTCCATCAGAGTCGGGGAAGGAGAAGTTGCGGATCAACAGCACAAAGGGTGCTCAGAGCTTTGGAGTGTATAGTTACAGTTCGGTAATTTCATTGCTGCTTTGAGAAACACTGTGCTACTACTGGATCATTGCACGTCCAAGACTTGAGGTAGCGAACGAAAGACGATCTCTTACAGCCCGCCCGAGTCTGATTGGAGATGACATGCATATGCACCTCCGGGACTCCACATCTGGGTTCGGGAAAGGCATACCATCTGTACCACGACCAAGGCTTACATGCAGACGGGCGTAGTCGTTCAAGTCATTCTCTAAGTGCATACACATATATATGCATTGCTGCGCTGGCAAAACGTCTCGATCGTTCACCGCAACGTTGATAGTGTGCTGACTTGAGCCATCACCTTAGTACCAATCGCCTACACAGCTTCACACTCCAATCTCAATCACTGTCTTCATCGGTCGGAACATTCTACCCTCTTGGCCATGGCCTCACCAAGACACTTTGAGAGCACAGCCGGTATAATGCTTGTCAATCCGCGCTTACACGACCCTACATCACAGAACGCCGACACTTTCGAACGTTGGACAAAACTGCATTTTAGAGACTTGCTCACTGACTTGTCCGACCCTGAACACAGTGGCAGTCATGTGACTCGGACGCTTCGCTTCGTAGCCAGCGACGTGAATTCGAAGTATGGCCATGGAGCGGGTACGGAGTCTCAGTGAGTCTTGCCGGTGCGGATCGAGCGTATAACTCTGGGACGCTTAAAGACGGCTAGCTAATTCACGAACGATAGATATCTTTACACCATTCGTACCCTACACATACCGGTATTTCGCACACCATCGTACTACGCTATCTCGCGCCGCTTGGATCTGGAAAACACGCGTAATCTGCTCGATGGTGAGGAGGAAGTTGGGTGTGAGGAGGGCAGTATGGTATGGGACATTGTCAATGCTAGCTTCTCGATTTTCGAAGAGGCAGATACTGGTAGCGATATTCCTGCGTACTCGAACTTGCCTGCCGCTAATGGTAGTGTTGATGGAATCAGGCTCATCGGTATCGGACTCAATGGATTGGGCGACCATGGTGTCAAGGCGCTATTTGGTGGGCTGCTTCATTATCTCAAGTCGAACACGGGAGAAGGACTGCAGTTGTACGCGAGTCTGTATCACAATGTCGGTGCCGATGCGCAACCGGACATGCATCCGCGTATCAGTGCCGACGTGGTTGGGGGCGCGGAGTGGTTGTTCCTCGCTGCCATCGAATTTCCATATTCGGAAGATGAGAAGCTAGAGGACAGAGTCGCAAAGTGGGTTGATGAAGCGCGCGGGGTGGGGAAGGATGGTGTG
Source organism: Setomelanomma holmii (assembly GCA_010015745.1). Classification (NCBI taxonomy): domain Eukaryota; kingdom Fungi; phylum Ascomycota; class Dothideomycetes; order Pleosporales; family Phaeosphaeriaceae; genus Setomelanomma; species Setomelanomma holmii. Next base: position 17,545 of record ML978271.1, read on the forward strand.
TCTGAGTACCGGATCAACTTTGGCGTTTGGTCGAGGGAAGTTGATATGGCGCGGTCCGAGTGAGCTGTTGGAAGCAGAATGATGGCCGGTATTGGCTAAAACGGAGCCAGCTTTGGAGGCATCCAGTAGAAGTGCCATGCTTTTTCGTTTAGCATGTTGCCGTTCCGACAATCCTCGAGAAGCGCGATCTAACCTTATGCTTGGATATATGCCCATATTGGTGTCTCGCTCGCTACCGTCGTATAGTTAATCTATCCTCCCGCAGTCTCGGAAAATTTGGCTCATACAACCGTTGTTCCAGTACTGTGGTACAATGCATGTTCTGGCATGCTCGGAATGCAATGCAGCATGCGCGCCGCCGTTCTCCGCAAACCCTTGATTAGAGGCGTGAGTACAAGTATGGGGTGGTGGAGCTTGTCCTAACGGCGCAAGAAATCTGAATGATCTCAGCATCGTCCGTGTTGTTGTGTGTTCTGTGTTCTGTGTTTTGCCAGCTGTGACTTCGATTTAATAATGGTTGGTTGGCAGTCTTGCAGTGGTTCGTGGTCCTGCCGGTCATTGTGGAAGCGCCGTCGAAAACGCACACTGCAGCATGGAGGTTGTCAACACTGGATCAGATAAGAACCGAAGCAAGTATAGAAGTTCGCAGCTTTTCATCCTCGTTGGCTCTGCGACGTGACCGAAATGGCCTGCTCAGCATTGCAAACAAGGTGCTGGTCGGACGGTATCGTCGAGACCGACAGTCTCGCGCAAGTTTCGGCCTGCACTGCTCTTTTGGAACGGAATATGATGATGTGATTCAGGATTGCTGTAGCGGCTTTGAGGGTGGATAATGCCAATATGAATTGCAGGAGAAATAATTATGGACAATTGCAAAATGAACAGAACTTGATGGCCGATTATGACCAAGTCGATGAGACATCCGCTGACCTCATCACTCACTGTTCTACCAAGTTCGTGGCCGATTGTGCATCCTCTCCTCTGTCCCCTGTCGCTACTGTCCATTGCTGGCCGATCTGTCTATGTCAAACCTGGGCGATAGAATCGTTCCGTTCTCTCGCGATCTTGGTCGCTCCTCACGCATTTGTTCGTCTCCTGATCTATTTGTAGGCCGGTTTCGATTGTTGAAGAAGCGTTTTTCAAGTCAAGGACCTTTCTCGTGGTATGTCGTGTCGCACCTAGTGCGAGGCCTACATAAAGTTGCTTCTCGAATTCTTCTTTGTGACGGTATAAAACACCTTGTATACGGAACGGTACACAAGGTCGGCCTTTTTGTACCGTTACAGTTATGAGCCCGGAATCGCTTAGGCGTGCGTCAGCAGCTACAAACAGAACTGGTAGTTGGGTGGGTGCCTACAAACGAGCAGACTACCAACAAGAACAACATCCCTACGAAAACCAGCGTTCGAATCACTGGAGGACCAGTATCCAATCTCGAGACCCTGTGGAGGGTGACGACCTACGTCCCTGAGGAGGGTGAAAACCTAGTCTATCGAGCCCTGGAGAGGGTGAAAACTCAGTTTAGTGTCAGCTCTGCACTACGTCTACGACTTCGTTCGAGCTGGGGGGCGTGTGACGGTATAAATACCTTGTATACGGAACGGTACACAAGGTCGGCCTTTTTGTACCGTTACATTCTTGCACAGTCAGGTAATTGTTTTTTAAGTGAAACCTCCATGTTGATGTGGATGACCCAAGGATATGTGTGTCACGTCATGCGCTTCTTGTGTTGGCATTGGTCCAGAAGTCACATGCCGACCGCTATTTGCCGTGGAGTGTTGCAGTGACATCCCGCAACATTCCAAAACTCAGACACAATACGAGCTGACAGTGCTTCCACTCGTACATAAGTCCCGCTCCGCTCGTGCATGAACAGGGAGTAGGCTTGGGACTCACATCGTGTGGCCTCTGACCATCCCAAAGTATAGCTTTATTGCGAGGCTGCCGCATAATGACCACCTATGGGGATCACGCAGGTGATCCGACGAGCTGAACAAAACATGACCAGGACATTCGCTCGATCGTGGGGAGGCAACAGAGGGTGAGTGAGGATGTGCAGGAAACAGTGTCCATTAAGACTTGCGGAGGGAAGTCTGGATCTCTGGGGACAATTATGCACTAGGCGTACGGTGAGCAGCTCCGCGGCAAAGGTCATACTGGGGCACTGCTCCACAATGCGAAATGGGCCGATGGCCTCGCTGACCGGTCCACGCAAATCTGGAGCACGGATCTGCCGGTCCGTGTTGGTGGTCACGGTCGTTCGAGGCAGTGTTTACTACGACCACGGCCTGTGACATTCGACTAGCTGTCAAAGTCGACATAACTTTTGCTCGTTCCCTTCTGAGAGTCATTGAGAGCCATCTGCCTCACAATTCGCCTTGGGATACGAAGGCTTCCGGATATTGTCCTGTCAAGATGCTGCTAGAAGCTACTTCCATGGCGGTTGAGATGCTTAACACAGCTAAGCTCTGTTCACCGGTATCGAACGAGGCAACGATGCTAGCGTCTAAGACAAGAATACGCCAGCGCATGCTTGGCAATCATACAGCGATTCTGCGATGAATGCCTGTATCAAGCCTTGAAAGTGAAGAGTGGCGGGGTTTAGCCGACCATCATGTTGGGAAGGCTGTCGTGCGGCTGAGGCTCCAGGCTCTCACGCGCCATGATGTCGGATCGACCGAGTGCCAAGAACATGGGGAAGTTTTTGGTGTATCTGAATTGTGGTTTGACCAATTGGCTGCTTCTGGTACCTGTCGATACATTGCCTGTTGTATTTAGCTCAGGTTGGAATGATCGCTCAAATTAGCATCCGCATCTAGTTTTGGCGTTTGGTAGATAAATCCGTTCCATACTCGCATACCCCTGTACTTTGCTCTACGAATTGCGAAATACGTCCTGCTGGGTTACCCGTGTTCGTTGGCGCGAGCAGCCCCGCGCACGTATGGTGGTCGAGAAACACTCCCTACGCTTGTGCTTCAGTGGAGACGTGTCCAGTGTCGCGGACTGTCACTGGAGGATGAAGATACTTACGATGGACACATGGCGGTGATATGGACCGCGGTGGATTGAATACGATCCTACAAGGATACGGCAGACAATCTTCCCATAATGGCGCTGCTTGGAACGTATACCATCGGATATCTTGACAGCTACTCTTGGTCTTTAGTTGTATGTTTCTGAGACTCACTCACTAGTCGCGATAGCTTTCTGCTACGTATAAGTTTGCCATTCGAGCCAGTTTGCTCTAACTGATATCGTGCTGGCTGTTGAGGTTCATACTTGCCTGCGTGAATGTGCTCCGCACATGGCGTGAATGCACCATCAGCATTGCGCGAGTGATGAGCTGCCATTCACTGGTCAGCTGCGGCGCAGTTATTGAGTCCTCAGTGCTAGCCTCCAGGGTGAAGCTGAAGCTGAGTGCCAAGTTGCCGAGCCTCGTATTCTCGAGTCTTGTTGCATGCCAAGCATAGCTTTCCCGCTGAGCGGCCTTGGCGACATGCAAGCCATATATTGGATCAACAAAGCTGGTCTTGCGCCGCGGGTGCTAGTCTCGAAGAAGGTGAGGTCAAGACTGCTTTTCGTGAGGTTGGCAATGGAGACATTCACCTGGTCGCCTGGTCATGTCGTTGCTGGAGAGAAAAGAAAGTGGCGAGGATCAATTGTAGTGAAGAGTGTACAGCGGAAACTGACGAGAACGTCCATTCCGCATTTGTCGAATACGGGGAACCTACTGCTGCTTACTGGGTCCACAAGGATGGTCATGACTGATGGCTGAGCTACGCTGCTGGTCATTGCGTGTTGTACCTGTACATGGCATGGGCATAGCCTGGTTGGAGCATGCCCCGCCTTGCGATACTGCAAGCTTCCATTTCGCCTGGTCGAACCGGAGGACTAGGTCGGGATCTGGTCGCTCAGATTATGCAAAGCCAGGCTTCCATGAAAGTTGATCTAGCAACGAGCAAAGCGGAAAGATCGGATCGTCAACAATACGGCCACCCGAAAAGTGTGCCGTGGACGAATGAGGCACCATGAAAGGGACGAAAAATGCCATCAAAAGGTTCTTAGCCAAGGATTTGGATGGCTTTGCTCTTTGCTAGGTGGCTAAGGCTGTCGGCGAGCTGATGAGAAGTTGTGGCTTGTCACGTGAGATCTTGTACCAAGAGAATTGGATCTAGTCTCAATAAGTGTTGGCGCCGATCCCGGAACAAAGTCCAGACCCCGCTCCTTCGCCAATGTCGAACGTCTAGTCCTTAGATAGATACATTGCATGTCTGGGCATTTTCTGGCTGCCCGCAATTGGGTGACCCCTGTCGTTGTCCATTCTAGATGCAGTGCTTACTATTCCTGGCCTTACCCAAACCTCCGAGCAAGCCACCAAAGTCAAGTCTCTAACGACGACAGTGAGGTTGACTGCCGTCCCGCGTATTTCCCATTGGCATGGAAAAGCGAGATGGTCATAGTATGGCGCCGGTGCGCTGATACCGTCGCTTACCATATGCGCGGCGGACGGGATGCGCGGCGGACGGGATGCGAGACCCGAGCTGCAGAGAGCGCTGCTCGCCTCCAATATTCCGCTGCTGCCTATCTGAATTCAAACAGACTTCGCCTGGTATTACTTATTTGGCCAGGGTTTCGAAGAAGTATTCCTGTCACTTGCTTGCTCCTTGCTCATTTCCAACCTCGAAGGCAGGCTCCAAGACAGAACAAAGACATAGGCAAACGACGGTCCGAAAGCCTCACAGAAGATACCATAGCATGCCAAGATGGCACTTCTATCAGGCAGCTAATCGCCGAGCTTGTCACCTAGATTTCCTCTGCCAAGCATCAACACTTGCAGATTCGCCCTCACACACAGAACAGGGCCTAATAGTCTCACTGACCTGGGTGTGCGCTGGCTTCTGTCAAGTCTTCCAAGCCATGGCATTGAGTCCTTGTCACACATGGCAAAGCGATACGGCCGCCGGGCGACAGACCATGACCTACGCGACTGTGGCTACCACGCCTTGCCCGTTGCCAATGAGCTATGGCGCCGCGAACGTCGACCTGAGAAGAATGTGGGCTTTGACTTTACGCAGAACAGAATGGTGCAATGACTTCGCTTGCTCAAAATCCTCGATAAGGACCAGTTCGAGGGACTGGACTGCTCGTATAGCTGCGATGCGTGAGATATGAAGCCATCACCAAGCGCCAGCCCATAATTTAGCATCAGCCAAACTCCCTCATATCTGCTCAAACTTTCTTTGGTCTTAGCAAGATGAAACACCTATCCGCTGGCTTGGTAGCTACATTAGCATCACAGGCTTACGCTGGTGATGGCAAGTGGCTCAGTCCCGAGTATAAGGAGATATATCAGAACCCACTGCCCTTCCCTCCCGACAAGCCTGTCTTGTACACATACAAGAACAAGACGACAGGCAACGAGATCGATTTCTACGAGATCGACGTCAAACCCTTCGAGCAACAAGTCTACACAGGGTTGAAGCCAGCCAGACTAGTCGGCTACGATGGCATCTCACCAGGACCAACCTTCCGGATGACCAAAGGTCGGGAGACTGTTGTTCGGTTCAAGAATCACAGTGACAAGGACCTTTCTGTGCATCTTCACGGATCATACAGTCGCGCCGCCTTCGACGGATGGGCAGAGGATGTCACCAAGCCAGGGCAATACAAGGATTACTGTGAGTACTCTTCGAGCATAAGACGTGACGAATCATTGACCACGTCTAGACTATCCTAATTCTCAGAGTGCTCGCACATTATGGTATCATGATCATGCTATCCACCACACAGCTGAAAATGCCTACTTTGGGCAAGCTGGGTTCTACATTCTTCACGATCCTGCCGAAGATGGCTTGGGTCTGCCAAAAGGAAAGTATGACCTTCCCTTGGCATTGAATGCCAAGCAGTACAACGCGGATGGCACTCTATTTGATCCCAAAGACGAGACGACCTCGTTATGGGGTGATGTCATCCACGTCAATGGGCAGCCATGGCCATACCACCCAGTTGAGCCTCGCAAGTACCATCTTCGATTCCTTGACACCTCTATCAGCCGAGCATTCAAGCTCACTTTTGTGGATGACTCCGGGAAGACCATTCCCTTCCAGGTCATCGGTTCTGATACTGGTCTTCTGACAAAGCCTGTCTCGAGCGACAACCTCGAGATCAGCATGGCTGAGCGCTGTGAAGTTCTCTTTGACTTCAAAGGCTACGAAGGCAAGAACGTCACTCTAAAGAATGCTCGCGATGTTCAACACGACGAGGACTACAACAGCACCAACGAGGTCATGCGCTTCGTCGTTGGCAAGGATGTCTCTGATTCCTCAAATAACGGCAATCCTCCAAGCAGCCTCCGCAATGTTCCATTCCCACCCAGCAAGTCCGGCATTGACCGCACTTTCGAGTTCCATCGTAGCAACGGCGTGTGGCAGGTCAACGGCGTCACCTTTGCCGACGTCAAGAACCGCATTCTCGCCAAGCCCAAACGCGGTACCATCGAAGTCTGGCAACTCAAGAACGGCGCTGGCGGCTGGTCTCACCCCGTCCACATCCATCTTGTCGACTTCCAAATCCTCACCAGAACCGGTGGCAAGCGCGCCGTTCTCAACTACGAGAAGGAAGCTCTCAAGGACGTCGTGCTTCTCGGCGAAGGCGAGACCGTCACCGTCATCGCGCGCTACGCCCCATACGACGGCGTGTACATGTTCCACTGCCACAACCTCATCCACGAAGACCACGACATGATGGCCGCCTTCAACGTTACTGACCTTGGTGACTGGGGCTACACCGAGACCAGCCGCTTCCTGGACCCTATGGAAGAGCGCTGGCGATCCAAGGACATCAACGACCATGACGAGGAAGATGAAGCCAAGTACGAGAAGTGCGCTCTATTCGAGTCACTGAAAGCGTACTCGGATGAAGATAAGCTTGAGAAGGCGCTGATCGATTACTGGGCCAACGGCGGACCGAAGGCAACGACTCTGCAGACTGTTGTGTCGTCGTCCAAGGCTGCGAGTTCGACGCCCGCGGTGACGCCCGCGGTATCGAGTGCAGGTGGTGCTACTACGCCGGCGATTACGTCTGCGCCACAGCGACGAGTACGAAAAAGGATGATGATGATAAGAAGAAGAAGACAACGACTATTACTAAGAAGTAATGTGATAGTTGATGGTGTCCGTTTCTTCACAATGTATATGATGAACTACTGAAGCAAGGTTGTGTATACTGGCGTTCATGGTTCTCTTGGATCGGAGGGATGGGCATAGGACTGGGCGCTACGATGTAACGACATCACGACACTCTTTAGACTGAGCGCAAGGCTCAAAGATAATGATCTAATAATTTTCGATCATTATTTTGAGCTCAATGAGTGTGAATAGGCGTGTGTGCTGCTTTAGTCTTTGTATTCGAGGCCGGTAATGAAGCAAGGGATCAACCACAGCTGTCACTCATAAGACGTCCCTGGAGAACTGGACTTGGGTCGGAATGCTCTACCAGCAGCGCATAGCCTACATTTTTCTCGAAGCACACAATCTTCCTCTATGTGGAAAACCACTCCCGGGGCCCGTCACCGGCGCGTCCGGAAGACCATAATAAGCCGGCGAACTTCACCAAGCCATCCCAACTCGATTCCATCGCCAAGCCATCAGCCCTCCGCTTCTAGTAAGTCTTAGCGTGTCCCAATACTCTATCCGCCGCATGGTCTTCCCCAATCTGAGCGCCCTGGATCCGAAATCGGCAAGTGGGTTGAACGGTCCGGCAGGACTGACTAGACCGAAGACGATTTGGGGCGGATGGTCTAGACTTGTGGCGTTTGGAGTTACGGACAGGCATTGTGGAGGGGATATTTTCTTTATTTAGGTTCGACGTGTGGCTGGTGTGTTTTGTTGTGGGGAGCTGAGGGGAGGTAAGCCAAAGAGGTTGGACTGGAATGTGAATTGCTTCATCAATTGGGCGAGTTGTTTTTGCATTTGTGAATCAGATTTTTTCTTTGACTAGGTCAAATCCTAGGGTAGATTTGCGGTATCAGGAAGAAGGCCGTGAAAACCGGGCAGAGTGTGTGCATCCTGCGTGACGGGAGGTGCCGGTTGCGGAAAGAGTAGGATAGCTGCTTGATATAGTCGCCTAAAGAGATATGAATTCGCTCCCATATTCGCGGTAGCTACGACCCATCTCAAAGGACGTTTCAATTCCCTTACTCCTCAAGCGTGTGTCGAAATCCACTTTTGTCCTGTTCACTTCACTCTTGCTGTAATCCCATGTGGAGGGTATTTGAGCATGGACTCGCTTGACGCCAGAGATGAGATCAGAGACGATCCATTCTGTACAGAACGTTGTGTTTATGCATTGCGGAAGTGCTATCAACTGGAATTTCTGTATGCACGAGAGAAGCTCGGCCTTCCCAGACTGCGTGCGGAATTCTTGCAACCAAGAGCCGATATCGCACATGAAAGGAAATTTGAAAGTGCTGAGGCTGTATGGCAGTATCGGTGTTTCCGTGTAGATTTGTCGACACGCGCGCAAGAGACTGAAGCGGTGCTGATGCGGGTACCGGAGTGTATCAGGCAGTAGAAGCTTGTGATGGGCCGTTATGCGGTCAAAGTCTTCAATGTGGAAGATAGGTCGAATATTCTGTCCAGATAGAGCGTACGAAAAGATGATATCGCGGATCTCAGTTGGTAGTCGTATTAGTCGAGATTCCCTGACATTTCGAGCGGTACTGTGCTCGATCAGTTGCGAGTTCGAGGTAGAACACAATTCACATACAACGTAGCAACGTCGCCGCTGGGTGTCACATCGAGCAGACCATTTTCGAGGTGGTGGAGAGGTCCGGGTAGGCGAGCCGGGTACCAGTTTGGTGCCGTCTTGTTTGTTGCCATGATGTTTGGGGGACTTGTAGCCTTGCGACGGGAAAAGAGGCGGCGGATAATCAAAAGCATCTAAGTTTCGAGCGCCGCTTCAAAGGCCTGATTAACCACTAAATGTGATCTAGCTCAGATGAAGGTAGAGGCGAAGGCAAAAGTCAAGCTGGGGCTGAAGTGACGTTGACGTAGCGCCTAAGTGAGAATACGGTTCGTCGCTCCTGCTTCACTTCACGCCTACGTCATTGCACGCTACCTTGTCGAGATCAAAGTCGCGGTAGCATGTTCCGAAGTGGCTCGTCGGATATCCAGGTGTATGTATAAAATGGTTATAGGTCCATTAGAAGCCATGACTTGCACCACTGGCAACATTGTTAATTCTTACTGCGGCCTCAACCAGTCCTGCAAACGAGCCTCCAAGCTCTCGAACACCGTCACTTTCACTTCAAGCCCCAAACCCTCAGCATACGTCAGAAACTCATTCCTCCCCTCCTCCACCAACTACACCCTCTTCCCTCCGTCCTCCCCTGCCGTCTATCCACACACCTGCACCCTCTCCCACCCTACCAGGCTCTTGAAACAAATCCACTTCTCGAAATCTTTCTGCCGATGATCCACTCGCCAACGCCAACCCCACCACAACCCGCACCCTCCTCACATTCTTCAACGCCTTCGCGCCAGGGTATATGGTCATGTACATAACCCACTTCCCTATATCATTCGTGTGATGGAACGCAAACGCACTTAATTGGTAAGGCAGGAGAGCTGTTTTGGAGTAGATATGCCGACGTGTGGAGAATAACCCGAAACGATGTTTAGCTGGAAGCCAATCATCTCTAGTCAGGATATCTTGAACTTTGCTGGGAGGGAAGCAGGAGAAGTCGAGCCAGGGACGGATTTTGTGGTCGCTGAGAGCGTGCGTGTAGATCTGTGTGCGGAGTTCGAGGGGCAGAAGGAGGGGCGGCGATTGTGTTGCGTTTCTGGCTGTATTACTGGTTGTTAGTGACTATGTGTGACTATGTGTAAGGGACTGACATATCAACGAGTGAGGAGGAAGATGAGACGTCGAGAATGCCAATTTCGAGGCGATTTAGAGGGCCTGAGCGTAGGCGACGGTATTTCAACAGCGGTAATATTCGATGTGCCATGATTGTCGTAAGCTGGCTAGCGTAGACTGCGTGCGGGAACAAAGTTGCCTAGAAACGTTCTCAGGAATGGGGCGAGATAAATACTTGACGGAGCGCGAAGCGATTTCGGAAGTCGTCGTGCACCGAGGGAGAGACGGCAGCTATGGCGAGGCTGAAGGCAGGAGGTGAAAGTGACAACGCATCCAAAGTCTGAGGCCACCCACCATCATCGTGACCGAGGCCGGAGTCATTCAACATTCTAAGTTGACGTTTACGACCTATGTTCTCCCATGTCTGTGTCGATCGCCACGTGTTCTGCGGGTAAAAATGAATGTGGTAAATAAAGGGACATGATCGCAAGTCGACGACAATAAACCTATAAGGCACTCAAGGAGTACAGCTTCTGGACAGCTCAGTTAAGATCTCAGCTAGTGGCATGACCAGTAAAGGATCTTGAAAGGCGCCAATAGCGATCGCCGATTAGCCACAGGCTGCGCTGAGTTTTAATGAGAATGCCGTGGAAAGACCAACACAGTATGATATATGTAATGATGCTGCATTTTGGGGTATGTAAGATCAGATCAAACCCAATGCTCAACAATGGCGGTCTCGAGAAACCAACACAGAAAGGAAAGAGTATTAGAAGTGAGAGTATATCCCATAGCAAATGCCCACCCAGAGGACGAGCCAAAAGAGCAGACAGAAACAGAATTCGCAACGCGGTGCATGGTACAAAGTGACAAACCAGGCTCCGAGGAATGCTGGATCGCTGATGATGCTAGGTAGTCGTCATATTCGAATGTTGTCCGAGACTGGGTACATTGTCGTAAGCTAGAGGGAGCGAAAACGGTGGTATCGTGTTGCATAGTGGTCGTGTCGTGGAAGGAACGTGGTTCGGGAGAAAGAGATTCGAGCGTCAGCGATAACGTTCTCATGGCCACCAATTCATCCTCTTGTAGCTCTCAATCATTTCCTCGAAGCCTTCCTTGGTGAGCTTATCATGCTTGTACCTATCGCATCTTTGTCAGCCAAAGTGCTCTGGTATCGGTACTTTCACAGAAGCTGAAAGAACACGGAAACTTACGTGAACCCCGTTTCCTTCTCAAACAGACTCCCATCCAAACTCAAATCCGCGTCTCTTATAAGCTCCTTCTCCATGAATGGAGTCAACGGCGTTGACTGGCTAATCCCAGCCTCTTGTTGCAGCTCCGCCCACGGATCCAGAGTTTCGTCATTCACTTCGTCAACAACGTGGTCTAGATGCAGCTTTGCGAATGCCGAAATCAGCGTGCCGTGGAAGCCGGTTTCGATATTGAACACCTCGTGGATATGCTTGGCAGTCAGACCTTGGGCTGTAGTGCATTGTTAGCGTGGCCGAATTGCCTTCGGAGATGAGGCGACGGAGGTGGCTCCGGTGTGTAAGTACACCGAGCAGACATGGGCCAACGAGCACGAAAAGGAAGGAGGAAAGATTGTTGTTGGACTTACAGGTGTTGCCGTGGTCGACGATATTAAAGATCGGGGCGGGTTTCCGCGGCGCGGCTTTGACGTACCACTGCGCGCCGTGCCATAGTGCACGGACCGTGTCTTCGATGTGGACCGTGTTTGTCCGCAAGTCTTCTTTCCACAGCCACCGCATCTCCTTCTTCTTGTGCTGATATACCCGCGCCATGCAGAGTGCTGTGGAGAGGAACTTGCTCGTGTATGGTCCATACACTTGCGCCAAGCGTATCACCATAAGATTAAGACCTTCAATCTTGGCCAAATCTTCCTCAGCCTTGAGTTTCCATTTCGCCAGATTTGACCAGGGTTTGAGTTTGTCCGTCTCTTTCCGCGGCGTGCTGTCTGGCTTATAGACCATGCCTGTGCTAAGCTCGACATAGCACTTCACTTTGCGCTTCGCAGCCTCCTTGCCCACTGCCATGGACAGACCATACGACCTTAGCTCGTATACCTTGTCTTCTTGTGAGAATCGTGTTTCGCCGCCGCAGTTGAAGACAAAGTCGAATTCTTTGTCACCTTCGCGATCGAAAACCCGTGGATGTGACCCTAATCAAACTGTCAGCTTGGTGCTTTATGCCCTTCCGCAACACGGATTGCGCTCGTAAACGCAGATAGCACGCACTTTTTTGCGACGCATCTGCCTGTACGAAGCGCTCTCTTGAGCATGCTTCCTTGAACTCTGGTGCTAGCCATGCCAGCTCTGGTAGATGTTTGTCTACGATGCGGATCTCGGAGGCGAGGTTGTTGTCGTGGATGTACTTCGTGAGGTTTCGTCCGGTGTATCCTGAGATTCAATGTCAGCATTGCCCGATATATGGCGGGAAGGTTGGGGCGGAACGAACCCAATCCGCCTATTATCAAGACCGCGGGCTTGTCTGCGGGCGCAACCTCTGAGGCCATACTGGACGGCGCACAGATTTACTGCTGGAGAGTGTGTGGAGAACGCTCTGGTGAATTTTGAAGTCGAAGTGGGTGGTGTTTCGTCTTGCAATGTCAATTCGGGAACGGGAGAAGAGCGTATGAATCGCGCTCAGGGCTCAGAATGGACCCTGCTATACTTCGTAATGCAGTCGCGACGGCAGGACCAGAAACTAGGGAGTCGTTGAACGAGCTTGACAGGCGGAACCTTAATTTAGATGCGGTTGGACTTCTGCTCGCAGCAGCAGGCGGGATGCGAGTGGCCTGGCGGATGCGGAGGAAGGAGTAGAGAACGATGTCATATAACCCACGGCCGACGCACACGACTCATGCACATCATGCATAGGAGCGAACCCAATATATAGCCATACGTCCGCAACACCTGCTTTCGGTACTGCTGCCCTCGTTGTATCACAAGAAAGAGGAAGAGCCGCCCTCATGGCCATGGTGGGGACTGTGGCTGAAAATGAATGCACACCATCGTGGTCCGCTTCCGCAAGTCAACCAAAGCTGCTTTTTTGCTCCTCCTCCACAGGCGAGGTGGAGCACCGCCGTTCATCACCTCATCCTGGGCTGTATCGGATGCTAGAGGATTGTAGAGGGCGTTCGTCCCGTTCCGCCGCATCCTGCAGATACATAATACACGACAATGCTTCGCGATCGCGTTAAACGGTCACACAGCGTCACGACGAGAGGTTTTTCCGTTCTCTTGAGTGCGCGGACCGGCCTCGGGAGATGAGCAATAATGGGAACGGGCGGCGGCGGCCAAGAAACTGGACGCGGCGCGTGCTCCCGCAGTCCGGGGGGATGAACCTCTGATCGCTTCAGGGGCGGATGCATGTTGGCAGAGGCACGCCCTTGCGTAACGCACCGCGGGTCAGTTTTCGGTCTGTTCTCTGGGACCTCGTGTTGGATCCACAGTGTATTGTTGGGAGGTGCGATCCGGCAGACTGGTTGGCCATTGTGGTACCACTGCTTGGAAACTTGAAGAAGTCGATGTTCACCTTTCTATGCATTGCACATGAAGCCATTCCAGCACCCAGTACAGGCTACTAACAATGCAATTCCATTCTCTGCAAACAGCACACGACTGAACTGAGATCACTAATCAGGTTTACGGCAGAGCCCGACAACCTTTCGGCAGATCCCACTGCCAGGCATTGGATATGAGTCGACCACCAAAAGATGACTTTCGCCGGCGAGCAAAACTTTTCTCATACCTGCGTCATGTTCTACAGTACACATGATCTTGTACTGCGTGGTACCACACCAGGTCTTCGATCTGTGCTCTTCACTACTGCTTACTGGTTGGCTATGTTCCGAACAACCCTCATTCACCGCTAAGTACGAAATGATTTCTTTGCCGCGGGTTGTGCCGTGGACAATCGTCTTTGCGCATTCGTTGAGCCGCATCTGGAAACAAGGGCTGTAATTCCCGGCGTTGATCGTGCATGTCATGCGCCTTCTCTCATTGGAAGGCGTTGGCGAGAAGATGCTGAGTCTTGGGTGTAGCGAACAGGAGTTCATGCACGAAACTGCAGACTATCATGATCGTCCCGACGCACGCAGGGCAGAGTATTTGTAACACAACAGCGGACCGAGCGAAAGAAGACGCAAGAATTGTAGCAATAAAGTGCAGTGAAATGAGAGATGAGGGGAGTTCAATAGACAGGCGTCATGGCGAGGTAAACAAAAGCACGTGGTCGATGAAGGTTCCCGGGTGAGGAAGGCACGATCAAGTGAGGCGCGGCAGGATAGACTACAGTGTAATGATTTGTATTCGGCAGATTGAATCTTTAATCATCGCTATGCAATATGCAGTGAGTAAATGATAGCTAAGATGTCGCAGTCGCAAAGCAATACTCCACTTTCCTACCATGCCGCCTTCCAGCATACAAAAGTCGTACAGAGTGCCATGTTGAGCTTTTCCACCTCGGATCCTGGTACCGACCGCGCCATGATGCATCCACGTCCGCCCTAATGCAGCCCTACGAAGATGTCCGAAGACTAGAATTAGAAGTCCCAATTTTCATCGACCGACTTGATAGCCCAATCGAATTTCTCGCGCAGCGTCTTGGAGAAGAATTTCTCGATCGGGACATCGAACTTCTTGGAGAAGACCACAGTGAGACGGGGGTCAATGTAGTTCTGGCATGAGTCAGTAGGCTGCGACATGATAAGCCCGAAGTATCACTTACGATCTTGGAGGTGCCCAAGGCGACTTCCTTGTTGCCCTCCTTGTCTTCCATCTGGATCTTCATGTTCTCAATACGCTGGCTGATCTTGTCGATGTTGGCCTCGAGCTTCTCCACTGTTGGACCCTTGCCTTCAGCTTCGACTTTGCCTGTCTTGTTCTCCTTCTTGTACTTGGCGACGAGTTCATCTGCCTTCTCAAGACGCTCTTGGAGCTCCTTGGGCTTCATCTCCTTCTCTCCTTCAGCGTGAAGCTTTTCGTTGTCCTTCTCGAACTTCTTGGTGATCTTCTGGCGCATCTCTTCAACCTCTGCGTCTTGATGTTGCTTGACCCAATCGCTGTCCAAATCTTCCGGGCGCTCGAAGTACTCAGCGCCCTTCTTCTTCTTGATCTTTGGGTCAACGTCGATCATCATCATCTTCGTCCTCCATTGCTGATAGCGGAGACCATTAATCTGAGCCAATTAGCAGTTGCGGTGAAACTTGTTGGAGAATTCATACCCTCTCATTCATCTTCTCGATGGAGGCGCCGTGACTGGCGGCAACGGTACGCTTGTGGTTACAGAGGATAGCAACCTCACGATTGGCATCGTTGTATGCTTTGACCTTCTCTAGAATGGTACCAGTTGCTTTGAGCGACTTGAGCAGCCTAGCCATCGTGTAGGATGCGTTGTATGTACGGAAAACCTTCGCGGTAAGGCCAGGCATGTAGCTCGTCAGATGCTTGTTAAGGGCGGAGGTCTGTTACTGTCAGCTTGGTCAACACATCTCAATATAGGCAGAATTTACAGTCAGACGGTCAAAGATGTCGTCGCCGATGGTCTTGGGCTCCTTCTTGAAGATCTTCAGGTTATTGAAGACCTGCGGATCGACCTTGACCTCGTCGTAGAAGCGGATACTGTCTTTACCCAGGAAATCGAAGATAACGGTCTCTGGAGGCCTCAAAGTGATGTGCTGGAACTTCAACGAACAGCAACCAACGGTGTCTGCTTCATCCTCGCCCTTCTCGTTACCAGCACGGAGGGCAAATTGATCGATGAGGTAGATGGCCGTAGCGCGTTGACGGTCGACCATCTTCTTAGACTTCAGCTCCTTCCTATAATCCGTTCGGATGCGATCAATGTGCTTCTTGAGTTCACGCGCCTTCTCGAACTTCTTGAAGTCGCTCTGGCCCTTGATGTCGGAGTTCGCTGCAAGCATCACATACTTGTACGCGCCGTTGATATTCTCCTGCCACATAGCTAGCCAAGTGCCCTCGTGATCGTGCTTGACCTCCTTCCAGCGATGGCCAGCTGGAGCCTCGGGGACCTTAGCCTTCTCACCAATGTTGATGGTGATCTGTTCAGGGGACACGCGTTTCTTGATGCGTCCAGTCTTTGGGTGCTCGCCGCGGCCACGGAAGAGACCAGGAGGTTCAACGCGGAAGTTGCCCACCTTTTGTTTGCGGCCGTCCCACATGCAGTACATGTATGCAGCCTCTGCGGCGTCCTTCTCAGCCTTCAGTGCCTTCTTCTCGGCAGCTGGAAGCGCTTTCTTCGCGGCTCGCTCAGAGTCAAAGTACTCGAAGATGGGCTTGAAGTCGCACTTCTCAAATTTCTTGATCTTGACGGTCTTACCCTCCCTATCTTTGCCATGACCAGTCTCGTTCAGGATATCTGTGAAATCCTCGAAGAAATTCTTGTTGAATGTGGGGTTCTCCACGTTATGTGTGGAATTCAACATACTGCCATAGAAAGTGGCTGCCTCTTCCGCTTCAGGTGCTAGAGTCACAGGCACGCCGTCGTAAACCAGCTTGACGTTCTTTGGAAGAGGCGTGTACTCGGGCGGGAAGACGACACCATTGTGCTCCAGGGTGTCCCATTTCTTGGTTCCGTCGCCCTTTGCATTGTCCTCCCACCATCGGTACTCTTCCTCCTCTTCATCAGCTTCTCGATCCTGGTCTTCCTCTTCTTTGGCCTTGACCTTGCCCTTCTTTGCAGCCGGCTTCGTGGCAGCCTTCACAGTAGCCTTTCTCGCGGCAGGCTTTCTCGCAAGGGGCGCGTCAGAGTCAGAGTCCTCTTTCTTCACGCCGTTGGCCTTCTTAGCTGGCGCCTTCTTCTTCTTTGCGAGTGGAACATCGTCGTCGCTATCGCTCTCGACCTTTGGCTTTCGCTTGGGTGCCGCCTTCTCTTTGGCGCGAATCACCTTGGCCTCCTTCGCAGCAGCCTTTTCGATCTCCTCCTTCTTCTTGACGAGCTTCGTGTTCAGTGGGGTGTCAGAGTCCGACGACTCCCCAATCTGCTCGGCACTGGCTTTCGGCAGGTTCCTGGCTTTGAGGGGGACATCGCTGAGATCAGAATCGGAGTCATCCTTGGTCTGCTTTGTCTGCTGCGATGTTCGCCGCCGCTTGTTCTACGTCAAGTCAGCGCACTGCGTAAAATGAAAACTTGTGACAGAACGCACAAGGGGCTTGTCGTCGTCTGAGCTGCTTGCATTCTTGTACGATTTGCCGTTGGTGATGCTGCTGCGGGCTTTGCGTTTGGCGTTGGCGGTGCCGTTGGTCGCTGGCTCGTCCACAACCATCTTGTCGTCGACTGGGCCCATGCGTATCGAGATTCCGGGCTCGACATGGCCGTTGGACGCAGGCAGCTGCTTGTCCATGGCCTTGTCTTCGTCCTTCGAGATGCGATCGTTCGATAACGCTGCAGGTATCGAGTGGTCAGTCATGATGGAGCTCAGAGATGGCGTTGGGGGATGAGTATGGTGGGGTTGATAGCTGAGGTGAAGCCTCCTCGGAGCCTGGGGAGCGATGATCGCGTGTGGGTGAGGGACGCGACAGCGCGTGAAACACCGGGCGCTTTCCCGTCTTCGATGCACTCACTTTGATCTTTGCCTTTCATGAGGGGCGTGTCATCGTCGGAAGATGACATTGTGGTGAGAGGCTGGGGGCGTCGAAGCTGCGGGAAGCGCAAAAGCGGGTGGGTATATTCAACTATGTCGCGGCGAGACCACCAGGGGACTTAGCGATTGCGACAAAGTGGGTGCAAGCCGTGCGCTTGCAATCGCGGCGGTCGCGTGTTGGGACAAGGCAGCCACGTAGCAGAGTGGGCGTGAGGGCGTGGGTGATTGTCAAAAGTGACAGAGGTGATAGATGAGTGACGGAGGAGGAATGCTGCGTTTTTGTGAGGGAGGACGACTGAAGATCGAGTCTCGCGCACGGCCGCTCGGCCTTAGAACTAAATTATCGGGCCCTGGGTAATATTGGTAATAACCACCATGTTCTCCACGCATAAGGACGCGCTTGTGACGTTCTTTGTTTACAGAATATCACTGAGGACGCAGTAAGAACTTGAAGGTGAAGAAAGCTGCCCTTTAGTTCTGGCAAACCGCGGCGATGCACACGCCGAGCAACGAATGAAGCGCCTAGCATATTCCCGAGACCAAGTCCACTTCAGCACTTAGTCCTCTCCCGCATGCAGCACTTTGGCATCGTGATAAAGCATCGAGGATTGCGACGGCAGCATGTTTGATGTGAGTGTTAGGATGCTGGACATGACTGCTTGAGACTGCGAGTCGAAATGATGTTCTTCATGCACTCGTGTTCTGGAACACGAATGAGTTGACTTGGTCAAAACCGTGTTCTGTGTTCATCAATCGGCGCTTACATAACCACCCGTGACGCTCGTCTGTGCGCGAGCAACTTTTGATGGGCCGACGCCCGAGAAGCTCCTCGTCAAGCAAGACAGCAGTCGCACCTCCACCACACGGCTGTCGCCATCTCCGCTCATCTCAATTCCCCGCCAAAATGCTGTCTCGAGCTGCTCGTCCGGCTCTGAGAGCTGGCCTGGCCGCCGCCGCACGGTACGCACATGCCGCCCGCCCTCCGCGCTTTTCTTGCGCTGCACCTCCGGACTGCCTGAGCCATTGCATCTGCAAAACCATCAGTAGCTGACTGAACCCCCGTGATACAGGCCCGCCCCTCTCGTTGCCTCCAACGCCGCCGGCTATGCCACCCTCCGCGAGATTGAGGGCCGCCTCAAGTCGATCAAGAACATCGAGAAGATCACCAAGACCATGAAGGTCGTCGCCTCCACCAAGCTCACCCGCGCCCAGAAAGCCATGTGGCAGTCCCGTACATACGGCCAGACGTCCAACACCGTTTTCGATAGCGCCGAGACTAAGGCTTTGGAGGGTGATGGCAAGAAGACCTTGATCATCGTCTGCAGCTCCGACAAGGGTCTCTGTGGTGGTATTCACTCCGGTATGTCCAGGATGGTCAGGAGGATGCTTCTCGACATTCCCGACGCGGATCTTGCCGTCATTGGTGAGAAGTGCAAGGCGCAGCTGGGTCGCTCGAACCCCAAGAACATGGTCCTCAACTTCTCCGGTGCTGGAAAGGACATTCCCACTTTCATGGACTCTGCCTGCATTGCCGACCAGATCTCCATGCTGCCCACCGACTACGCCTCCATCAAGATCGTCTACAACAAGTTCATCAACGCTGGTAGCTACGAGGCGACTGTCCAGGAGGCATTCTCAGAAGAGGCCATTGCCAACTCTCGTGAGTCAAAGTCGCAGCATACATGAGAAGCATATCTAACCACCTACAGCTCAATTCTCCGCTTTCGAGGTCGAGGATGAGGTGCTGCCCAACCTCCGCGAGTACGCTCTTGCCAACTCGCTCTTCTGGGCGCTGGCTGAGGGACACGCATGCGAGCAGTCTGCCCGCCAGAACGCCATGGACGTAAGTGATATATGGGAGTGTATTTTGGCGCATCCACTAACTTGCATATTAGAATGCTTCCAAGAACGCCGGAGACATGATCAGCAAGTTCCAGATTCTTTACAACCGCACCCGTCAAGCCGTCATTACTGGCGAACTTGTCGAGATTATCACTGGTGCGGCTGCTTCTGAGGGTTAAGCGCTTGAAAAAGATGATTAGATATCCCGATTTCCGGTCCATTGGCACTGTGGCTGTGTACAATACCATCTGTTCATAGCTCTTATGTGACACTGCTGCATACTCTGCCATCACGTATCGCACTCACTTTGCTTTTAGTAACATGGATATGTCTTCGGAATCAATAGTCCAGACCCCCGCTGTGATTCGTCTAGACCATGTGAGGGATGCTCGTCAATGAGACCGGCGCCTAGAGGAATAAGCCTGTGAGAGGTGTCGTCCCATTCTCTACATGCAAACTGTGACAGCAGCTGCTGAAGCGCTCAAGCTTTGCCAGTTCCACCGTTTACAGGCCCTGCTCGTATCTAGCATATCGTCGTCATGCCTGGATGTTGTCTGGGTTCAGCGTGAGTCGTGAGATTGCAGCACCTGTCCTCGGCTGTTCTTGCAGTCAGGAACCAACACCTCCGCTCCTTCCCCATGTCGAGACTGAGTCCTCCAGACCTGAGTGCAGCACTACCTCGAACTTTATTCCTCGCTGTACGAGTCGTTCGCGCGACCAATACAGCATGTCTTAAAACGCCAGTTCGCATCTTATCGATTCTATTCGCGGCCCCGCTATCGGTTGGCTAAGTCCGACTACACCATGTCATCTGGACGCGGGCGCTGCAAGGCCGCGAGGCACTTCACACGCTCCAACAAGCAAAATGCGGTACTAGATCCTCAGCGGCCGTTGAAACCTGGTGGAGGTGCATCTTTTAGCCTGGATTTGAAGGCTCCGCTGTCAGGAACAGGTAAGTCTTGCCCCCGATTGGGGAAGCGTGAACGCAACACCAACGCACTGAAACAAAGACTGCATGCGTTCGAAACGACGACTTCTCGCTCCCTGTCTGCAGCTTGCAAGTGACACTTCTGGCGGTGGCGCGGCCTGATGGTATATTATCGCGCAATATGGCTGCGCATTTTGCGTTGCGTCGTCACTTCCTCTGCGCGACGATAGCGCTGCGACTGCTTTACTGCATTTCGTAGGAGTGACAGCTTCCTGTCCTGCATCAACCTTGAGACCTCACCATCGCGCAGGCGCATTACTTTCCCCGCCGAACGCTTGATTATCCGCGCTCAGCCGTGTGTGCCGCCGTCGACTTCTTGTTCGGGCTTTGGTACCGATAACTCACTAAATACCACGATCCTGGATTCTCAGCCTTCTTCTCGTCCGGCCTCACAATATCTTCTGCTTTGCACTTTCCTCCATTTCAACTTGGACTGTTTGTCAGCTGCAGACAATTTCCGAAGGCTTAGCATCATGTTGATTGAAGCGAGGTGGGACGAGTGGAGGCAGAAAATGCAGGCCGTCAAAGAGATGTACATGAGCAGGCATTATACGCAGTGCATAAAATTCGGCGAGCGCTTGCTAGCGGAGGTAAAGATTGAGGTGAATGCGAGAGATGGCGAGTTTCAACAATAGATCCATGTACTGACCAGAACAGATCCATCCACTGCATCTTGCTTATCTCAACTTCTACATGGCCCTGTCGCACGACACTCTGGCTCGAGAAGCGACGCTCAAAAATCGATTCAAGGAGCTGAGTCTAGCAGAGAAGCACTATACGGCTGCCATCGCCGCTCTCTCGCCTTCCAGGACACCGCAACCCAACAACGATGAGCCATCTTCACCCGTGTCCACCGCGTCCGAGGAGGAAACTATCTGGAAGTTCCGCCGCTCCTCTAATGCTGGTTCGATGGACTCAACCAATAGCTCGACCTCCAGCGCAACGCTGTACAGCGCAGATATGGACTACACGCCGAAAGGTCTCGGCCGCTACGCCTTCCCCCAACCACCACGCGAATTTGGCGAGAATCTCACATCCCCTACACTTCTCAGCCGCCATAACCCCATCATCACCATCACTCCCGAGCGACCGCAGACCCCAGAAGAGTACCAGTTCGCCGCCGACACCGCAGCCTTTGTCGGCATGGTTCGCGGCCATCTCGCGAACGTACTGGACATGAAGAGGAAGACAAGCGTACCATCAGTCCGATTCAATTTCCCAACACCACGTGCCTCGCCGGCAATGTCGAAACCTAGGAGCGATCATCTTTTCGATGATGACAGTGATGCGCTCGAGGTGGTGAGAAGGAATAGAAGGAGTCTGAGATTTAGGCCGAGGTTCGATCCGAGTAGTGTTCAACAGCTGTGCAATGAGGCGTTGGCGGAGCTGCACTAAAGGAACCGTACGCCTAACGGTCTGCTGGCTTGTCGAAGTCTTCTGCCTTCTTTTGGTACCCTTCTGATGCGATACACATCTACGCACATGACGATCCGTCTCATTGGTGCAGCAAGGCGTTTCTGGAATTGGATCTGGAACATCATCTCTTGGGATATTTCTCCAAATGTACAGTTGCAGGTCGACATACTTTCAATTCTTACGCTGTATTAGTAGCATTTTGTCACGAGCTCGGGAGGGACGTGGTCAACAAGCGCACGAAGGGAGTCTTACGAGACGAGATGTGTAGATGAATATATGATTCCAATCTCTTAGCCGTAAATGGGGCTACAGAATGCTGTGGATCGCTCGGACCCGTGATATCGTGACTTTCCCCTAGCCCCAGACCCAAATGCCCTGAACGCCATTGCAATGCACTCATCAACCCCTTTCTCACCCCACGCTTACCCCCACCCACGCTTCAACCACGCATAGTCTCCAACCCCCTCTTTATCCGCTGACACTTGACCTTGAGCAATTTCACGCTCTTAAGGAACAGCTTATCGCTATCCCACTGACCAGTACTCTCGACCCTGAAAATAAAATGATCACGCACTCGCCCCAGCTTGACTTTATCCTTGAACTCGGGATGTCGCAAGCATTCTCTGCTCACAGTGTCTTTCATGGCGTCGTCGACGGCGGCCTTGGGCTCGCCTTCTTGGCCCTCGAGATCGGGGTGTGCCGCGACGTCTTGCTGCGTGACGGCCTCGAGCTTGATTACGCCTCGTGGAAAGCAGCGCGCGAACTTCCTTGCGTCAGCGCCGACGATAGGTTTCAGGATATCGACAGTCGGCAGAAGTCGATAGCTCGCCGTCGCAACTGGAGAGAACTTCGCGTGGTCTTGGCCGATGCCTTTCATGGCGTGCATGCTTAGCTGGATCTTTTGGCCCGGGCGCATCTTGACGATTAAAATATCGGGATTCACGGCGCGGATTTCTTGGCCAGCGGGGAACATGTCGAATTGCTTGCCGAGCGGCTCCCAGATGAGATCGCGCGCGTATACGTTGTGGCCTGTGTAGAGCTTGTCGGGATCTGTTTCACCGGCTACTGCTCGTTGTAGACCTCCTTCTTGCCATTTGCACTCGATGTCCAGCTTCATGATCACCGTGTTATAATCGCTTGGGGTGCCGGAGCCTTCGTCTTCGTCGGTGGGCTTCTTGTACCATTTGAGCCAGCGGAGGCCGTCGTGCGAGCCGCATAGTGGGATGAGGCCGAGGCGGTGGGCGAGGACTTCGTCTTGGATGATGGAGGTGTTTTGGTAGATGAAGACGTCTTCTATGGCGAGGGTGGGAATTTCGGAGAGCAGGATGCGGCGGAAGGCGTTGGCGACGGAGGTGTCGAGGCCGGTGAGGGAGAATTGTGTGTCGTGGGGGTTGTGGGTGTGGAATTGGACGTTGAAGTTCTGGAGGTGAAAGTTAGCATTATACTTTGACGAATGGCGACTACAGGACAGTTATGGTCCCGGATCAGATGAACTTACATTCTTGAAGTACTCTAGGTCCCACTCGTGGTCTTCGCCTGGCCAGTGTCCGGGGAAGTCCGTGGATGCTTGATTGCTCACAATCTCGACGCCGACTTCGAGCTTCTGGTATGAATATTAGCACACATACGGTTATGCAGCACTGATCGCATACATACCTTCCGCCTCGCCAGCTCTTCTGCACTCGGTGGAGGCATTGTTGCGGTGTTGCGATCAAGATTGGTGTTGTCGGCGGGTCGCAGCTTCCTCAAACTTTTTTGACCGAATGCACGCGCCAAGCTTTCTGGGGCCAGTAAGAGACGAGCTAAACTGGTATCATCATCGATGTAGGAAGAGCTCCCCTCCAACGCCACGCCCTGCATCTCCACTCCACACGCCCATTGAGGCCTCACACGGGCAGACAGAGTGAGAATCGACACCATGCCCGCCCAATTCGCGCGACTGGCCGGCCACACGGCGAAGCGGCTGTGTCTGAACGCCTCCCGCCCGCAGCTCCGCGCAGCCCTCCCACAACGACCCATTGCGCGCTGCCTCTCGACGACGTTGCCTCGTCGATATGCAGAGGTCGACGAGAGCCAGCGGACGCGCCTGATTCCGACCCAGGAGGACTTCAGCCGCCCCGCCGACCCCGAGGATCCCGAGAACAAGAGCATGCAGCAGGATGAGCAGGACCACGCAGAACAGAGAAAGATCCGGCATTACACTGTCAACTTTGGTCCTCAGCATCCCGCCGCCCACGGTGTGTTGCGATTGATCCTGGAGCTCAACGGCGAGGAAATTGTGCGCGCAGATCCCCACGTCGGATTGCTGCACCGAGGCACCGAGAAGCTCATCGAGTACCGCACATATCTGCAGGCGCTGCCATACTTCGACCGTCTCGACTACGTCTCGATGATGACCAACGAGCAGTGCTTCTCGCTTGCCGTTGAGAAGCTGTTGAACATTGAGATTCCGGAGCGCGCCAAGTACATCCGCACCTTGTTTGGCGAAATCACCAGAGTTCTGAACCATCTCATGTCGGTCTTGTCGCACGCTATGGACGTAGGTGCTCTGACACCCTTCTTGTGGGGTTTCGAGGAGCGTGAGAAGCTCATGGTGAGTCTACATGCATTGAAGACAATTGTGGTGCAAGGCTAATGCAGGACAGGAATTCTATGAGCGTGTCTCCGGTGCCCGTCTCCATGCCGCCTACGTTCGCCCAGGTGGTGTTTCGCAGGATCTCCCCATCGGACTGCTCGATGACATCTACCAATGGGCCACCCAGTTCGGCGACCGCATTGACGAGACAGAAGAGATGTTGACAGACAACCGTATCTGGATCGGCCGAACAAAGGGCGTTGGTGTTGTCTCGGCTGCCGATGCTATCAACTACTCCTTCTCCGGTGTCATGCTCCGAGGATCGGGTGTGCCGTGGGACATCCGAAAGTCGCAGCCATATGACGCCTACGACAAGGTCGAATTCGACGTCCCTGTTGGTGTCAATGGTGACTGCTACGACCGCTACCTCTGCCGCATGGAGGAGTTCCGACAGTCGCTCCGCATCATTCACCAGTGCTTGAACCAGATGCCCGCAGGACCCGTCAAGGTTGAAGATTACAAGATTGCGCCGCCACCTCGCGCCGCCATGAAGGAGAACATGGAGGCACTTATTCACCATTTCTTGCTCTTCAGCAAGGGCTACACTGTCCCACCTGGTGAGACATACAGCGCTATCGAGGCGCCCAAGGGAGAAATGGGTGTATTTGTTGTGTCAGACGGTAGCGAGAGGCCATACAGGTGTAAGATCAGGGCACCCGGATTCGCACATTTGGCCTGCATGGACCAGATTTCAAGAGGACATCTGCTTGCCGATGCGGTAGCAATTATTGGTACTATGGATTTGGTGTTTGGTGAGGTCGATCGGTAAGGAAGTCGGATGACAAGAGAGGGAAAGAATGCATTGCTTGAAACCAGATTTCGCGCACCAACAGCCAAAATGGCTGAACTGTACATACTGTACCTTACCTTTTCTTTTGAGATCAATTTACGTATGCATGTTCGAGCTACACTCGCATTCTTACAGCCTTTTGAATCGTGTCTCTCACAGCGATGCATGTGGGAAGTAAGTAGCGCTCAGAAAAGCTATGCGATCCAAACTAGTTCTGATGCAATCTATTAGTCCAACCTAGCTTATCGCAACCCGTTCCCTCCTCGATCACGACACCCTGCGATCAGAAGATGCAACTTGTTTCTTGCCCAATATTTACCCCGCTACATCGGCCATCCCGTGTTCAGGCACGGCGTTGCCATTCGCCCACTTTCAGGATTTGCCCCTCCAGCTAGGTTGCTATCTGCATTCGGTCCTGCCATCGTCACTTCTTGGCCAGGGGTGGGAAAATGCCGCGGATATACCACGCAACGAATGGCGAGCAGTAGGTTCATTCTGAGTCTCGCTTGCGGTTGCAGCTAGCTACACTTACCTGCATGCAAGCAAGGCGAGTACAGATCTTGGCGGCTGTGCAAGTAGACTACACCCAGCACGGTAGTGACAGCTGCACGACCCTGGTGTTGCACCGATGCTCTAGAGCGCTCTGAGGCGCGGAAGTGCGTCATGCTCAGCTTCGCAGGGACAAGCGGACCTGCAGTGATTGTATGGATGTCGAATCTTGGAAAGCTTGCTTTTCGGCTGCGAAGTGGGTTCGCGCCCGACGCATTGCGTGATGGATGGTCAAGGGGTATCGAGAAGAGATGAGTATAAGAAGGGCTTGGAGACGTCATCGAGGATGAACAGCATCAAGTTTCGCTTCATTACTTCCTTCATCGATTCTTTGAAAGAACCTCAAAATCTACAACATGTCTTACAACAACGATCGCGAGCAAAGCAGTGGCTATGGCAGCCGTAACGACGAGGATACATCCACTGGCTATGGCTCCAAGTCATCTGGTTATGGCAATGACAATGATGATTCCTATGGCTCGAAGAAATCGAGCTATGGCTCCAACGACAACGAAGACTCCTACGGATCATCCAAAAAGTCTGGATACGGTGACAACGACACCTCGGATTCGTACGGCTCCAAGAAAACTAGCTACGGATCGAACGACAACGAGGACTCGTACGGATCCTCGAAAAAGTCTGGCTATGGCGACAACGACAACGACAACTCGTACGGCTCGTCAAACAAGAAGAGCACTGATGACGATTCCTATGGCAGCAAGCAGTCCGGCGGTTACGGCAGTTCGAACCGCGATGATGACGATTCCTACGGCAGCAAGAAGACCAACACGTCTGGCTACGGCAACACCGACGACAACGACGATAGCTATGGTTCGAAGAAGCAATCTTCGACTTCAGGCTACGGATCGTCCAACCGCAATGACGACAATGACAACTCGTATGGGTCCAACAAGCAATCTTCTGGCTATGGATCGTCGAACCGGAACGATGATGACGACAGCTATGGCTCGAGCAAGAAGACGACTAGCTACGGGAATACTGATGACACTGATTCGTACGGCTCGAAGAAGGAGTCTTCTGGTTACGGAAGCTCCAACCGTGATGAAGATTCGTATGGCTCGAGCAAGAAGACGTCCGGGTATGGCAATACCGATGAAGACTCGTATGGAAGTGGGAATAAGACGGGTGGGTATGGAGGCGAGGACAGCAATGAGGGAGGATATGGATCTGGACGTAGGGATAATTACTAGATGTGGTTGAGAGGTTTGCGAAAGGGGAGGGTTGTGCCGTAGTGGAAGATGGATGGAGTGAAATGAAATGAAATGAAACGAAATATATCCTTGTTAACATAACGCGAATGTCTTCGATCATCTGTGGAGAAGTAGTGATTGGAGAAGTACTTGATTCGATTTTCTGCGCTCTGCTTCCGTGCTTTTGAGTGCCATGTTTCGATCCAATGACGGTGGCGCCTGGGAAATCCTCCGCACACTCATCTGCACATTCATAACCAACCCAATATCTTGGCATACTTGAAGCACCCAATCCCGTGAGATTTATAGCAGTAAATGGTAGAGGTGGTTTGGTTTCCTACTGTCCGGGAACTCTGGGTGTCTCTTGCATTTTCACTTGTAACTCATTTTGCTGAATGCACTTTCAGTTGTTGCCGATCTGCGTCACAGCGGCCAAGATTGCCGAAGCCACTATCTCAAAGTCAGACTAATTAAACACATTTCGTAGGACGAGATGAGACTTACGTGCGCCAGCAGATATGATGTACGAGGCCAATCTACATGCTACTTGTACGATTGTGGTGGGAGCTTCTACTGGGTGTGATTTGAACATGTACCACAATCCCATGGTCAAGCTGAGGAGGATAGGGGTGCTACCCCAGATGGCGAGTCTGGTAGCAGACCGAGAGAGCATAAGCTGCAGACTATATTTGCCCCCTTGCAGATGGGTACTACTGTTATTGATCTCAGTGTGGACAGAAGAGAGCCACATGGAGTTGAAGTCCCGACGGCCAGATCTGTAGGCTCTGAACATTTCGCCGAGCGTTTGTTGCGTACTTTCGTCGACTTAAATATGTCTATGCAGACCCTCTTTTGTGCATTCGTAGATGCCAAATCCTGCTTCGGACTTCAATGATAGAAAGCGGATAGGCCCGGGTCGCAGTTATGATGCGGCATCGCGAAGTTTTCTTGAACAATCGTGTGGGCGATGTTATGTGGACCACCTCTTCTTTAGGAATGCTGGTACGAGCCGAGAACAGTACAATCACGATGTATGGTCTTCGAAAACCCTGTGACTTGATGTCTTTTTCCGTATTGTTGATACAATCGTCAATGAGGATGTAGTATACATTGGCTTGTGAACCGCTGACGGCACCTGTCTTCGCCTGTGCCAAACGTCTTTTACATTCGTCCTATGATTCCACGTAAACTCCGCCGACGTTCTTGCGTAGCGAACCCCTACTGTCGCGGAGACAGCCAGAATGGCTCAACGATAATAAGCACAACCAGGCACATTCTCCCAGGCAGCGTGCCCTGTCTATTTCTGCCTGCCTTGAAAGTTCGTCGTCTTCAAATTCAGTTTTAAACTTCGGGACCTTGGGACGGGAAAGTGAACGAATGTTGGTTCGGTGGACCGATCTTCTCGTCTCCTGGCGTCTGAGGTGGTGGTGCCATGCTCACGCAGGTCCCGTAGCTGTAGAGTATCGATTCTGCTCAACACAGGCGACGTGGGGCCCAGTTGGCTTCCGCCTGGTGCCCTTTACTGCTTCAGTGCCGTCATCTCCATAAATACTTGTTCTGCCAGATTTGGGTTGATCAAGTGAGGCTACAGCAACACCTTCTCCGGCAGTTGCTGGGCGATCATGACTGAGTTCCTGTTTCAGTTCGAAAGAAAGAGCACGCCGCTCCGGCGTGCGCATAAGTCCTGAGCGGTCAGCATAGTCATCGTCTATGGGCTCTCAAATACTCTCCATGAGGTAAGTATGAGCGAAATTGGGATAGAAGGAGGAGAACCTGATCCGTTGCATTGCGCAACAAGCCATACTGTAAGCATGCCGCACGCTGTATATCTATGACGGAGTCTAGAATTGTTAGTGTCAGCCGCGGCTGAGTCCTTGAGAATTCGTCCTCGTTCCACCAGGACACCTGGCGAAATGTGTTGCATCCAGCCGCGGCTGAGACCTGATCCCACTATCGTCTGCAATTACATAGGAAAAGGAGGTGTCGAGGTTCAAGCATTCGGGTGTGTAGTGTCGAGCCTCGTGCTAAGTGCTGGGCCAAACTTGGGTTCATTTGTCGCTTCCTGCGGTCCTTCCAACCTTCCGCCGTCAGCGACTGTTAGCAGTACGTTATCTCAAAATATTTCGAACCGAACCGAATCATCTTCTCAGCAATCACGACGAATGCAACATGCGGAACACAGACTGGAACAAGAGTTTGCAAATTACAGTCATCTCAGGCGTGTCCAACCACGCACTATATACAAAACGCCAAAGTAAACGCAGACCCCAATATATGCTCATTGAGAAGTGGAAATAACAAGAGACCGAGTACGCTGAAGAGTATGCTTAATGAGATCAATCGACTATAACATGATGCACAAATTACCCACGACCCATCGTCTCATTCGCTTTCATTCTCTCGTTCGTTCATCTCGCAATCGCTCTACTGGGCAGGTGTCTTGATCTTGCCAGCAGCCTTGACCAACTGCCTCAAGCGCTTCTCCATTGCCGTACGTCCTTCTAATGTATTCCAGACTTGGTGTGGAGCTCTATTAACGACATCCCAAGCGACGAGGTTGTCTGTCAGAGTCGTGAGGTCCTTTTGCTTGCGCTCCCATTCACTGTCGCGCCCGCATTCAATGCCAGAACTGATGATAGCGAGTGGCGTGTCAGCAGACTGGATATTGCGTGCAGACACAACCTCGTTCTTGGAGAGACTGTCGGCAACAAGGTTCTCTTGAAGCTGGGCCTTGATGAGTTTGCCCGATTGGTACGCGTTGCGGCCATAGACGCGGTCTTCGCGCGTGCGGCCCTTGAAAAGTGCGCCAGCGAGACGAACGGTGCCAAGTGGAGAGATGATGCCCCAAGCCCAGAGCAAGAAGCCGCGGCTGGGGCTACCAATGCGATGGAGGAGATCCTCATGGAACGGATCGACGAGCAGGAGACCGGTGACTTGCTTCATGTGGCGAGAGCTGAAGATACGCGACACAATGGTGCCAGTACCCCCAGACACGAGGATCCACGGACCTTCTTCTCCGGCTTTGGCAATTGCCTCGGACAGAGCGTCGGCGGACATACCAGCAGAGTGTGGGGAAGGAGCGTTGTCGGAGAAGGCATAACCGGGACGGTCCCAGTAGCAGTAGCGAGAGATGGTACCGTTCTTGTAGGACGAGTAAGCCCAGTGCTCCAAATCGTACTCCA
Organism: Setomelanomma holmii; assembly: GCA_010015745.1. Classification (NCBI taxonomy): domain Eukaryota; kingdom Fungi; phylum Ascomycota; class Dothideomycetes; order Pleosporales; family Phaeosphaeriaceae; genus Setomelanomma; species Setomelanomma holmii. Next base: position 47,640 of record ML978271.1, read on the forward strand.
AGGGCTCCTCTCCCGCCTCGAGGAGAACGGTAGGATCCTTGTGGCCTCCAGTGTGCGTGACATTACCAACGCACGCAAAATGCACAGCGTACTTATCGCCGTCGACGAGGATGCGGTCGCCGTACATCTTGAGGGTGGAGTCGCGGGCGCGAATGCCTAGCGTGGCAGTCATCAGGATAACGATGACAATGAAAACGACCGTAAGGACGGTTGCGACAAGGATGGCCACCCATTCCTTCAATGTGCGACGAGTCTCTGCACGACCTGTCAGGCGCTCCTCCTCTTCTCTCTTGCCGTATGCGACGACACGGTCGGTCAGGATGCACCACACAGCCATGAGGAAAGCCCAGACAACACTGGCGATACCAATCCATCCTTCTTCAAGCCTGATGCGAGGCACTGCGAGAATGACAATCATGTCGACAGCCAGCAACACGGCGATGATGGCGGTAGTGATGCGAAGTCCCTTGGCTGGCGTGATGAAGAAGATGGTTGCGACAAGAAGATTGCCAATGGTAAGGCAGGTGTATGCAAAGTCGAAGAACCCGGATCCGCGACTGTGCATGCCTGGTGGGGAGACGAAAATGGATACCAGCAGGAGCACCCACCATAGGAAGGATACGATGAGGAAGAGGATGGTCAGGTAGCGCATAGCGCGCACCGTCCATAGGTTGTAGGGCGACACCTATCATCGTTAGAATTGGTACATCAGATTGAGTGGAAGGTCTTCTTACTGCTGGGTCATCTGGGTCCAGGTAGCCATCAGAGTTCGGAGGTCTGGGCCGATCAAGAAGCCTCGTTCGCTCAGTAGGCTCCTCTCGAGGCTCATGACTGCGTCGTGACGGTTCATAGCTTCTCCTCGAGGTTCGTGAAGCTCCATCGTCCTGGATTGGGTGTGGGGGTTCAACCGAGAGGTTGTCCCCATTCTGGTCCTTCTTTCCGCCTTTCCACATACTCATCGTGAAGCTTGCCTGGAGCTAGAAACAGCGCGGTACGGCCTGTCGTGTAGATGGGTATCTCTGAAGAGATGAAGAACAGAAACTTATTAGGATTACTGGGCTTGAAAAAGCTCTACAGAAATAATACTGAGAAGGGTTGTGTTAAGGGCCGCGAATCTCCTGCTGAAGCTGCGCGCTAATGGCTTTTGATCGACGTCATGGTCTGTCGCCCAAGCAGTTCGCGGAGCTAGGCCCGCCCATTGCATGTCGCGGTAACCAAGAGCCATCACCACGCTCAGCCCCACGGAGACCCTTCTGATTCCAACTCAAAAATGTATCCGTTCCATGTTCCTGAACGCTGTCAATTTTATGAATTGCTTCCCCAGCTTCTTAGAGTAACTTCGTCAAAATTGGTAAAAGTTGAAGCTCACAACCATGCTCGCTAACCCATGCAATCGGGAGTCCTCCAGCTGCAATCCCAGTCTATCAGATAAACCCCACTGCATGTGAAGGTGCGTGCTCCCCACCTCATGCTATCGCAATTCCCCGCCGACCAGGGCACTGCGAATCCCGCGTGCCATCCATATGACACCATTGGGCGCAATTCCATATCGACCAATCCCACACTAGGCCTGTAACACACCCGCTACCACGCTCACCCCATACAAATCCCAGCCCCGGCCGCGCCATGTCCGACCTCGCCAAGCACTTCGCCAAGACGAAGCTATCGTCCTTACCACCGCCCGAACCCTTGCCCGAAGAGCCTCTCGAATACGAAGATGACTCGTCCTCCGCTTCGTCCATGTCGAGCGCGGGCACCGTGATTCCTACGAGCACGCAACGGCCTGCGCCCGCAATACATTGGTCCGACTACTTTGCGCAGGAATTCTACTTAGAACAAGACGGGCCGGGAGAGGGGCATGCAAAGTACCATGTATACGTTACGCCGCCCGCGACACCCAAGGCGCCTTTACTAGTCCTGCATCATGGCGCAGGAAGCTCAGCAATGAGCTTCGCATTGATGGCGAAGGAGGTCCGGAAAGCCATGCCAGAGCTCGGCATGTTAGCGGTAGAGGCACGCGACCATGGCAGTGTAGTCTGGGACGCTGAAGGCAATGTCGACAACGACCTCAGCGTCGAGACACTGAGCCAGGATCTAATCGACATGCTCCTCCTCACACAAGCGAAGCTCGGCTGGCCTGAATTACCCACGATAATCCTCATCGGGCACAGTCTCGGCGGCGCCGTAGTCACACATACAGCGAATACAACATCACTGGGACCGAAGCTGCTTGGCTACGCGGTCCTCGATGTCGTCGAGGGCTCGGCAATGGAGGCGCTGGGACATATGCAAACGTATCTAGCGAGTCGACCGAAGACGTTCGCGTCACTTCCGGCGGCAGTGGAGTGGCACATACGGTCGCGAACACTGCGGAACCCACAATCGGCAAGAGCAAGTGTGCCGAGCTTGTTGTTGCAAACACCAGAGGGGAAGTGGGCGTGGCGCACTGAACTAGGCAGCACGGAAGCATACTGGGAGAACTGGTTCACTGGGATGAGCAAGAAGTTTTTAGGTGGAAGAAGGGCGAAGCTGTTGATACTTGCAGGGACGGACAGGCTAGACAAAGAGCTGATGATTGGACAGATGCAGGGTAAGCGATGTAATTGTGTCATGATTGTTGCTACAGTATCTTACAGGATGTAGGCAAATTCCAGCTTCAGGTCTTCCCGGCCTCGGGTCACTTCCTCCACGAAGATCAGCCGGACAAGACGGCTGAGGTCATTGTCGAGTTCGTTCAGCGGAACGATCGGAGTACGCTGGTGCTGCCACCAAAGGTGTCAGATCTACTTGCTCAAGGCAAGAAGGTGTGAGGTGTCCGATCTCGTTCAAACAATTCTTGCCAAATGCTTTGCATTGGGAACACGTATATCTTGGCGCAGGTGTGCACTGCCGGTAGTTCCAGCCTTTCAGGTACTTGTTCCCCTCTTCTCTTTGGCTTCACGCCACTAATAGTATCCAGCCTGGGTATCATAGATTGGTCGTAGACTGGGTTAGCTTTCTTAAGCTGAAGGACACGACAATTAGGTTGTAGATATCTTCGGATCATGGCGACGTGGGCTCTGCTGGAGCCGAGGCCGCATCTCCGTCGCTCTTAGACTTGTGCTTCCTCTTCCTCTTGTGTCCAGAGCCTTCGGTCGGTGCAGCATCTGTCGTAGACGGTTGCCCGTCCGCCACACTAGGTTTTGACTTCTTGGAGGTACTCGCTTGAGTCGCATCTTTGTCCTTCTTCGACTTCTTCATGCTTAGCGGATTAGGTTGCTTTGGGCCCTTTGCGCGCTTCTTCTTCGCTGGCCGCGCATCGCCTGTAGCGCCCCCCACAATAGAACTGCCTTCCCGCTCTTGATCCTCTTCTTCTCGCTTCCGCTTTTGTGCCTGATCAGGTTTGCGCTGGCCCTTCAAGCCCAACTTGAACTTTGACTTTTCTTCCCGCTCGCGGATCTCCTCTGTCGCATTCGCCATGGGCTCCATGAGCACCACTGACTTCGATATGTATATGAGCGGGACGCCGGCTATCGAGCGCATGTGTCCGCGCACTCTCGAATCGTTCGAGGCAATGATGTACCGATTCTTGTTGGTTCCGTTCCCCTTTGGATCGACCACCTCTGACAGACACTCGAGCGTTGAGAGCGGCTCATCGAGGTCCTGGTGATTACATCGTCGGCGCTCATACTCTTTGGCTTGTAATATGAGAGTTTCGTTCTTCGGCTTCGCGAGGTAGAGATGGCGCATGTCGCAAGTCGTGATCATGGGCTTGACGGGTCCGCCGAGCACTTTTTGCAGTCGCGAGACGAGGTCGATCTTGAATTTGTATGCATCTTCGAGGATTTGCGAGTCGAGAAGCACTTGGTAGGGCTCGCGGAAGCCGAAGTTGAGCTCGTATTGGTGCAGAAGCTTCTTGTAGGCCTGAAAACAGCGTTAGCGACAAACAATAAAAGGACGGGACTGGAATGCGTACTTTTGCGCGCTTGAGCTTCATTGCGACGTTGTGTGCGCGCGGTGGCTGTTTGCGAAACGATGGTGGAGAATAAAAAGTTCGAGAAGGTTGCGGGCGGAAATATCCGCACGTGCCTCCGTCATCACGCCCGTGAACGTCTAGCTCCGATTCTTCCGCAATGCAGCTGCCATATGCGGTGCCACGAGGGGTCTTGTACATAATTCACTGATATTGGCTGCGCATATTATCATTCCGCAGAGCTTCCTGTCGCACCGGACCCCGCATATACTCGATGCCTCGGCGGTAGTCACATCATGTCCAGCGAGACCCCCGCAGATCCCCCTAAGACTGAGGCCAAAAGTCCCGCAAACGCAGAGCCGACAAACACACCAAAGGCGGAGGTCGAATACGATGATTTTGGATTACCTATAAGAAAACCCCGCGCGAGGACGCCAGTGGTCGAAGATTCCGAATCCGAGGAGGAGAAGTTTGAGGATGCGGTAGCTTCGAAGTCAGTGAGCCGCGAGGAAGTGACTTTGCCAGCCACAACGGAACATGGAGAGGCAAAGAATAAGAGTGAATTGGGTGAGGAACTCCCGGAGAACGCCAGGGTGGAAGTCAATGCGCAAACACAGGTTAATGGCTATGTGAAGAAAGCGGTGGAGACGGTTGAGCGCAAGGAAGATGATGCTACGAAACCTGCAGAGGTCAAGGAGGAAGCTCCTGCCGAGGATGTCCAGGCAGAAGGCGAGCAAGACAAAACTCCGAATGCGCCAGTCGAACCTACAGAGAGTTCCACACAGCAGGAAGAAGCCAGTGACGGGCTCCCGCAGGCAAAGCAGTCAGACTTGTACAAAGCACAAGGGTCGGAACCAGTGGACAAGCGCAAAAGTATAGAGCCGGCCCAGCCCTTCGGCCATCGTCACCAGCATAGCGTTGCTTCCATCTCCGAATACTCGCATCAAGCCGCAGTCTTACAGCCACCCAAAGAAGAAAGGCCGCTGGACGACGGTGGGTGGCAGTCGATGCCAGCGTATGCCCGCTACGACATGTACGATGACGACAATAGACTTATCGCGAAGGAGAATACGGAAGAGCTTGAAGATATGCATGGCTACGCCAACGTTGGAGGTGCAGCAAAGGGCTACACACGAGTGATTATGGATGATGATGCAGACTCGGTGACGAGTATGGACGACAATACGGCATATCTTTTCAAGGAGAGAAGCACTACGTTGGACGACGAAGACGAAGCGAGCCGCGACCCGCTTACGCAGATGCAGACTACCAAAAATCTTTTGACCGAGGGACAGAGAGTGGCATATGTCGGCCTGGTACGGCTGGCTATGGTCGAGTTGGAGCGAAAGTTCGTCAAGATGGACAGGAACAGAAACACGAAGAAGGTTCTGGATCTCCAGCAAGAGACAACAAAAATGTGGGCGCAAAAGATGATGGTCAGACTGTATGGTCACATGGATATTACTGCGTCCGAGCAGGTCATGATCGAGCAGTTATCGGAGCATGGCGTCGTTGCCGCGGACCTCACACCTGCGCTTATGCAGAACGCGCGAGTAAAAAATCCAGTAGTGGAGGAAGTAGATGTGCCAGGCGAGACAGAGTCCGCAAGGCAATCAATCTCGTCTCCCAAAGCTGATGCGAAGGACGAAATACCAGCACCATCCTCGAGGACCAGCTTGAATGAGATGCAGTCGCCCCCACCTCCAGCATACGAAGAGCATGAAGGAGGATTCGAGTACCCAGAAGTCAAGACCCCGTCACAATTACCCAACAGTAAAAATCTCGACATTGATTTGCGGTGGACGGTCATGTGCGATCTATTCCTCGTGCTAATCTCGGATGGGGTCTACGACTCTCGATCGCGAGAGCTTTTCGAGCAGGCTGGCAAGTACCTCAGTGTGGACTGGCTGGAGATCTGCCGCTTCGAGAAACGAGTCACAGACGCACTCGAGATGCAGGAGCAGGCAGATAAAGAGAACTGGAACGAGGAAGACCACATGAAGAGTCGCGCTAAGAGAGCGCGCAACAAGCGTTTAGCTTTCATGGGTCTCGCAACAGTTGGTGGCGGTCTAGTCATTGGTCTGTCAGCAGGCCTACTCGCGCCATTGATAGGAGCTGGTCTTGCCGCCGGATTCACCACAATTGGTGTAGCAGGGACAAGTGGATTCCTGGCTGGTGCTGGAGGTGCCACCATTATCACAACCACTGGTATTGTGACTGGAAGTACCGTTGGTGTTAGAGCAGCCAACAGACGCACTGGCAACGTCAAGACATTCGAGTACCGACCATTGCATAACAATAAACGAACTAACCTCATCATTACCCTTGCTGGCTGGATGAACGGCAAGGTGGACGATGTGCGGCTGCCATATAGTACGGTGGATCCTGTAATGGGCGACATCTACTCTGTACTTTGGGAGCCTGAGATGCTGAGGAGTATGGGTGACACCATCAACATCCTTGCCACTGAGGTAAGTCGGATCGTACCAACCCGTCTGATCTATACTGATGAGTTACCAGGCCCTCACTCAAGGTCTGCAACAAGTACTAGCCAGCACTGTGCTTACGGCGCTTATGGCAGCTATGACGCTACCGCTAGCTTTGACCAAGCTGTCATATCTTATTGACAATCCGTGGATTGTGTCTCAGGCCAGAGCGGACATGGCCGGACTTATCCTCGCAGACTCGCTCATTGACCGCAACCTTGGCACGCGGCCTGTGACTTTAGTAGGCTTCTCGTTGGGCTCACGGGTCATCTTCTCGTGCTTGAAGGAGCTTGCAGCACGGGGCGCGTTCGGCTTGGTGCAGAATGTGTATATGTTTGGTACGCCAGTCGTCGCGAAGAACGACGAGTACATCAAGGCTCGATCCATCGTTCCCGGACGTTTTGTGAACGGCTATGCGACAAACGACTGGATTCTAGGTAAGCATTGTTTCCGTCAGAGCGCTTATACCTCTAACGATATGATCAGGCTACCTGTTCCGTGCAACCTCTGGCGGTGTCATGCGCGTTGCAGGACTAGCTCAAGTTCAAGTACCAACAATCGAGAACGTCAATGTGACCGAGCTCGTACCTGGTCACATGGCATACCGCACAGCCATGCCCAAGCTTCTGCGCGAGGTCGGATGGGAAGTTGAGTCAGAAGAATTCACTGAGATCGAGGATCCAGACCCGGAGAACCACGAGAAACGCCAACGCGAGCTGATCAGCGAAATTGAGGAGGCGAGAAAAGAGCTCGAACGGAAAGCAGTAGAGAAAGAGAAGAAGGGCAGTAAACTCAGCTGGTGGAAGCGGAAAAAGGGCGACAAGAAAGAGTGGGAGGTCTACGACGAGCACTCGCAGCAGAAGTCGGCGACCCTTGATAAGGATGCGGACCCAGCTAAGCTTGCCGAAAGCAATATCATGTTCGACATCGACGCAATACGCCGAGAACTCGCGCTCACGGCGCTAGAAAGCAAGCCGTACGATGCCGACGAACGCGAATTCGAAATCAAGGAGATCAAGAGTACTCTGCCACCAATGAAGATCGAACTGCCGCCCGCACCAAAGGAAAGTCCGTACTCGAATCTTAGAGAGACGAAGAGCTACAACGACAGCCTTGGCATATCGGCCGCCGACGCGTCGAAAGCGAGTAGCTCAAAAGACCTGCCTACCACGAATGGCACACACACGCCCAACGGCAAGAAGCAAAGTTTCGAGGAGTACGACGAAGGCGACGCAGAAGAGATTAGCATGACGTTCGACTCTTCGTTCCGTGAACCGAGTCCTTTGCCAGCAGCAAAGAAGTCACCCCTGCCTGCATCGCACACCCCAGAACGAGCGTCGTCGCCCTGGGCCGGCACTCCCACTAAACCCTCAGCTCCAGTCGCGGCGCCAACATGGGATGATCCACCATCGCCCGAGCGTCCGCCCCTGTACACAGCCAAAACAGCCCCGCTGAACGGAACGCCTGCGACTTCTGATCCATTGCATAACGCGTGGGCGGATGAGTTTGAGGATGATTTTGGACAGGAGAAGGAGGTGAAGATGAGTTTTATGTGATTGGGTTTGGCGACGGGTGGACAGCTGGTCACTGTTGCTTGTTTGTGTTTCTTGTTGCATTTTTAGCGTCGCATTTTATGGTCAGGCTAGGTTGGATTTGGTAAGGTGGGCGTTTCGAGTAATGGCGTTCCCTGATGCGTTGTGGGTGCCGATTTGGAGCATTCAAAATCGCGATCGGTGTAGATACCGACATATTATTACTCTCTTTCGAGCCAGCTTCGGGCTTGGCATATACCAGACCTCAACATCTTCAAAGATTCCAGCTTTTACACTATCCTATCCCAGACGATCGGTGTGGCTCGAGGTCTGCCAAGAATATTTCCACGCTGTTGACACGTGACCTCAACATCCCTTTCACCTTCACCATTGCCCTCGGAGAGATGGTACCTTCCCAATCCGGCAAGTCTACTGCAGTGTCGATTGCTGAGAAAAATAGAGTGAAGGTTTGGTCCTTCAGGTATACCTTTTCGAGTACTGTATCAAGGTGACTGAAATGGTAGCAAGGTAGACGCGTACTATTCACCCGCTCGTTGCATTTTTGAATGGCATTGAAGATTTGTCTGATTGTGAAGGTACCATCTCTGCGGGAAGGCTGTTGGGAATATGGGAAGAATGGAGGGTGAGTTCGAAGGTGAGGATGTAGATGTAGAGTAAAATCTCATGACCCCATTCAAGTTTGGTTTTCAATTGTAATTGATACGCGAGTTGCCGTATTAGCCTGTTCAGGTTACCGTGGTGGGAAATCCCAGTTGTTGGTCTGAAATGATGGGGTTTGAGGTTTCCTGAGTGCATGCTAGATTGTAACGGTTTGGGCGTTGCCCAGATCGACTCTAGTACGAGTTGGGATAGCTCATGTACGACCATGTATATAAGGAGCTCTGCCCACCTCAGATAGTCAATTCAGCGCAGTCCTCCCTCTGTACCGTTACATAGATGAAGGAGGGGCTCAAGGGGTCAAGGCTTGGTCCGCCTTCAAGCCACGAACAGTGAGCAGAATCAGCAATGCGATGCTTCATTACTAACAGACCTCAATACAGCAAGGCACTCGTGCTTGTAGTATCATACTTTCATCCATAAATCTCAGCCCCTCGGGAAGTCACACTATACACCATCTCAATTCCATCTCTGAAAACTCGCCTCCGGCACCTTCACCTCAATCCTCCTCTCATCCTCACTACTTCTCCTGTCCCACTCACACCTTACCAATGCCTCATGACTCCTCTCCCTCGTCAACCTCTCAAACTCAATGTCCGTATCCACACACTTCGTTACATCGCCTCTCTTCGCGCTCCCGCTGACACTTCCAACAACTCCCACGCCCCGACTTCCACATCCCTCCGCATAGCCCCGCTTACCGCCGTTGTTCGATGAATACGACGGATACGTTGTAACGGTCTGGCCACGCACTCGCCTCACTACGCGACGCACGTGTTTGACGAACGCGGGCAGGACGGGTAAACAAGCAGCCAGAAACCCGAACATGAGTTCCGGCTCGACCCATTTACCCATTTGGCCCGCAACAAACGTCACGTCTGTTGCGTAGTACAATTTGATGGCGAAGTACAGCCGAAACGCTGATGCTGTGCACGCTAGGAGACCGATCATGAACACGATGCTCAGCCCGAATCTGCGCCGGCGATCAAGATTCAGGCTCCATATGACGGGTTGCGGGAGCAAAACGGTGATCAAGTCGCTCAGCGTATTGATACTTGCTGAAATAATGTGCACGATGAGATGGTGTGGTCCACAGGTGCCGGGGACGCGGAAGTCCCATACTTTGTGGAGGGGGCGGCAGGTGAGGAACTGGAAGAAGAAGAGCGCGAGGTAGAATGCTACGTTGAGGAAGAGGAAGAAGTCGATTGTGAGGCGGAGGAGGCGAGATCGAGTGGACTTGGTGGACGAGGTGGAGATGCGCGGGAGCACGATGCGCCGGATTTGGAGGATGATGGCGACTTTGAGGGTGAGGGCGACGACGGCGTATATGGCTGATGAGAGGTGGAAGAGCTGTGGTGGTCATGAGTATACATTGTTTGGGAGGTATGGTCTTGCTAGGGCCAAAGTACCTTTGCGTTGAGTATTGCAAATGCGGTTGTAACGTTCCATTGATGTATGCCGAATGGAAGGTTCTCTAACTGGAAGATGAGGACGTGGAAACCGGCGAACGCGAGCCAAGATGCAAGTAGCCACCCTTTTGAGTATCAGCACGGTAAAGAGTAACTTCAACGAGATCGTTCAATGTCGGGAAAATGGCAATGGCGCTTACAGTCCTCAACGAACATGTTTCGTACAACGATGTGCTTCGTGTATAAACGCATCCATACTGCCAGAGTCACCAGAATGAGTTGCAGAACCGCGACTCCAGGTGCTCTCAAGCTAGGAGGGTCTTGGAAGTTTGGTATGACGCAGGGAGGTGGAGCGAGAGCGGGAAGGTTGAGGAACTCCTCAGAGTCTAGCTGCATTGTGCTGGATGCTCCTCTGTGTTGTATGAGGCATTGCATTCAATCTCTGTTCTGGTTAAGGACGTTTGCAAAAATTGATGTATGAACCATGAAACCCTGAGTGCGGTGATGCCTGATGCGAAGAGCGCCATTGAGTGCTGATGCAGTGCACGGCAAGCATGCTGCCGATGCTCACAGATTCCAGGCTGCATGTCGACGGTACGCATTCGGGGCGCGTCCTTCATCTACCTCGGTCTCATGAGACGGTTGGGTCGTTCACCCATGCAGTATAAAGATGGGAACCATTGGCGGAAAAAGCGGCGTAGTACCTCTTTCGCTCTCATTGTCGCCATGGATTGAGAACAGCCAGGACCGCCCGCCACTAATAAGCAAGAACGTGTGCAACGGGATGAGGCGAAATCTTTGTCATGTTGGTGCGACAATCTGACATGCAGTTTCTCCATTAAGGCTCGTGGCTCAAGCCCTGCGTCTGGGAGCACAAAGGTTGAGTTTCGCATCGTATGCATCTTATTGGAATGATGTACCTTCATCACGGTGAGTAAGACTCCACCCCTTGACTGAAACTGGTCTGCGATGTGAACATTAGATGCATTGGATGCTGCAAGCCCTCCCGTTGTTGCTGTGAAGATATTGTACTTGGCCTAGTATGTTGTAGGACTACCAATAGTATGGAGCGTCAGTAAGCGACTCCGCATCGACTTCCCCGGACCAGGATTCGGGACGGCAGGACCTGCGTGTCCAAGAGATGGGGTTCCTGAAACATACCAAGGTCGATCACATCAGCGCCGCCGAAACTTTGATTTCGCCCCAATCACTGGCCTTTTCACAACGCCGTCTTCTACCTCTCTCTTCTTGTTTAGGACAGCCTTCTTGATCAGTGGCCCATTCTCTTCTTCTACGATTCTGCGCTCTTCTCGTGCCTTGTCTTCCGCCATCTTAGCTTCAAGTTCTGCTTTGCGATTGAACTCAGTCTCCATGACGCGCTTGTCGCGTGCGGAATAGCCCTTCTCCTTGATCGAGTAGAAGACTGCTCCTAGATCCGCGAGCCAATGTGGATCGACAGACGTGACACAGGACATGTACTCCTTTGATGTAAGGATGAGTTCGTGGTACACCACGTAATCTGGCAGATATCCCAAGCCGTATAGCGCACTTGTTGGGTGCAACTGGATCGTGACGCTCGTGCGGAGATTGATGTACTCGCCAATGCCCTTGACTTTGGCCGCTTGGTGGTAGTATCCTGAGCAGATACATTTGCGCAGAATATCCCAGTCTGTACCACAGCTCACAAGCGGCATCTTCTGCTTCTCCATGATGTCGCGAATCTGGTCTCGAATCTCCTTTGCTCGGCGGAGAGCCTTCGGGTGCAAGAAATGGCGCACGCACCAACCATCCGAGTGACCATTGACTTTCCACTGCGTATATATGTGCAGGAGAGTCAGGTGGTCGGATTCAGGCACGAAGAACTTTTCATGTGCTGCGTCTGACTCCTCTTGACGCTCCTTTGGCCGGTAAAGGACGCTAGGTACCGAAAGCATCGCCACAATAGTCAGCATCTCCTCGCTACACTCATACTCTACAGCTGTTATAACGAGCTTTGCAAGCGAAGGGTCCATCGGGAAGGCTGTCATCGTGCGACCAAGCGAAGTGAGATCACCAATGTTGTCCAGCGCACCAAGTGCCCATAGATCGAAAAGTGAAGTCGTGATGGTGTCTTGAGGTGGTGGGTCCATGAAGTCAAAGTCAAGAAGATCTTTGACACCAAGTGACTTCAACAGAAGGACGGTGTTTGCCAGATTTGTCCGTTGAATCTCAGGAATAGTCTGGATGTAGAATTCGTCTCTGAACGCCCTCTCGGTGTAAAGATGGAAGCATTTTCCAGGTCCCGTTCGTCCTGCGCGACCGGCGCGCTGCGATGCGTTCGCTTGTGAAATTGGCGTGATCTGTAGAGTGTCCATGCCCATCTTCGGGTTGTAGACTTTGAGCTTAGAGAAGCCCGAGTCAACAACGTACATGATACCATCAACCGTCAAACTCGTCTCTGCAATGTTTGTAGCGACGATGACCTTGCGCACGCCCGGAGCAGCCCGGTCGAAAATTTTAGCCTGTAGGTCTGCAGGCATCTGACTGTAGATAGGCAAGATACTGAGCTTCGGAGGATCGTTGAGAAGCTTGAGTCGTTCGGCGACAAGCTCGCAGGTGATCTCGATATCTTCCTGACCAGTCATAAAGACCAGAATATCGCCAGGTCCTTGAGATACGTGAATCGCCAAGACTTGCTTCACGGCACTGTCAACATAATCCTCACATGGCGATCGGGAGTACTGAATGTCGACAGGAAACGTGCGTCCTGGAATGATGAACTCAGGGGCGCCTCCATAGAAGCGCGAGAAGCGGTCGGCGTTCATCGTTGCAGAAGTGACGATCAGCTTGAGGTCGCGCCTTCGAGCAAGCACCTTTTTGATTAGGCCCATCAACACGTCCGTATTGAGAGCTCTCTCGTGGGCCTCGTCCATGATGATGCAGGAGTATCTGTCCAGATCCGGCTCGTTGAGCGACTCTCGAAGTAAGACACCATCAGTCATGTACTTGATCTTGGTTTCTTTGCTGGTGCAATCCTCGAAACGAATTGCATAGCCCACTAGCCCCCCCAATTTGACCTCCATCTCTTCGCTGACTCGCTTCGCGACGCTCATGGCTGCTACGCGTCGTGGCTGCGTACATCCAATGAGACCCTGGTTAGCATAACCATCCTCATATAAGAATTGAGTCAACTGCGTTGTCTTTCCTGATCCTGTCTGGCCGACCACTATAATGACTTGGTTGTCTCGGATGACTCGAAGCAGATCTTCGCGCACTGCAAATGCAGGTAGGTACTGTCTTTGCTCTCTGAGCGTTTTGCTTTTGCTGAAGGCGCTCGCGCCTTCTTGCTTGCTGAGATGCTTTGCGAATTTACTCCCTCCATTTTTCTCTTCCTCTCCTGGCATAGGAGCGGCACTGTCTCCATCATCGTCCTTGACACCCATTATGTTGCCCAATGTGGTGCCCTTCGCGCTAGTTGCCTCTTGTGCATGTTTCTGGCGCTCTTTCTGCTGCCTCTTTTCCTTCACGACCCGGCTGCCCCTGCGGCTGAACACCGCCATGTCGCTCTGCGGGTCGCGAACAGCCGGTACTGGATCGATTTGCTTTGTAAATACCGTCTTTCCGTCCAAGAATGGTGGCTTGAGATCATGAACAAGGATATGTACCCGCATGCCCTCTTCATCATCGTTGAAGTCATCATCAAAATGCCTTCTTTGCGCCACTCCAGATTGCAGCATGCGGTTGGTCTCCCACGCATCCACGTCTTTCTGCTTCTGCTGTGCTCTCATACTGGCTCGATTGTTCTGCTTCTTCTCCGTCAACGTCGCCTCCCTCTGCGCATCCAGCCACGAGCTTTCAGCGCCGCCAAAAGGGTTGTGAGTATCATCGCCGAAGGTGTGCCCATTCTCCTCGCCGCCGTACCAGTCGCGGTCCAATGCCATGGAATCGAATTCCTCAACCAAAGGCTCGGGGCCCGCAAAGGACTTTTGGTGTGGAGCAGAGCCATTCTCGTGTATGCGCGGCGTGTGTGCTCGAGATGATGCAGGTGAGTCTCGGTTCTGGTTGGGCTTGCGGAACTTGGGTCGCGGCGCAATGGAATACTCCTCGGAATCGAGCTTGCGCCGCTTTGGACTGTGGCCTCGGTTCATTGTAGCAGGATGTAATTTGTGGTGGAGGATTGGTCGAGGAAAGGTTGATGCTGGCCGGGAGTCCGCAAAAGTCTTATCGATAATAGCATTATCAAAAAAAGTTGTCCCACCATGCTCTTGCCCACACTGCCTTTACTTTCCTCACAACTCCACTATGTCTATGATCACAGCAACCACATGGGTGCCGCGTGGATTTGCGGCGCCCTTTCCCTCCAAATACGAATTCGACGAGGACGAGTACGACCGCATATCGAAACTTGCGAACCTGCAATTAGAGGATGCAAAGGAAGACCTAGAAGAAGCGCAGGCCGAAGCTAATGGCAGTAGCAACGGGGCTTCAGGAAAATCCTCAAAGAAGAAGGACGACGAGTCAGCTCAATCTACCCATGCACAACATACATCTCTGACTACCGTAGGGACGACGACGATGACCTCAAAGAGTACGATCTCGAGCACTATGATGATGAAGTCGAAGAGGGCAACGGCGATACAATGGCCATGTTTGGCAACGTGAAGAATCTAGTGTTCCACGAAAACGACGAAGACGACCCATACATCACGATGCAAGGTGGAGACGACGAGGACGACGAGGAGCGAGAAGAACTTCAAATTCTGGCAACCGACAACCTAGTCTTGGCTGGGCGCATAGAAGACGAGGTTGCGCATCTGGAAGTTTACGTATACGAAGACGAGGACGACAACCTCTACGTACACCACGACATCATGCTGCCTGCGATACCGCTGGCCGTCGAGTGGCTTGATCTACCGGTCGGAAAGGCAGCGACAGGAAACGATGGCAAAGGCAACTTCGTGGCAATTGGCACAATGGACCCAGATATCGAGATCTGGAACTTGGACGTCGTAGACAGCATGTACCCGGATGCTGTTCTAGGACAAGGCGCAGAAGACGCAGCCAATGCGGACAAGCCCAAAAAGAAGAAGAAAAAGAAGTCGAAGAAGGCCAATGACGACTTCCACGTCGACTCGGTCCTCTCCCTGGCCGCCAATCGTCACCACCGAAACCTCCTCGCCTCTTCTTCTGCAGACAAGACGATCAAGCTGTGGGATCTAAATACAACCAAATGCGCAAAATCTTACTCGTACCACACAGACAAGGTGTGCTCAGTGGCGTGGCATCCGGTCGAGTCCACCGTGCTACTCAGCGGCAGCTACGATCGAACTGTCGTGGCGGCGGATATGCGCACACCCGATGCGAATGCACCACGATGGGGTGTTGAGAGTGACGTCGAGACAGTGCGATGGAATCCTCACGATCCGAACTTCTTCTATGTCAGTATCGTGCCAGATGGTAACACAGCACCCTGCTAATGGTCTCAGGTCTCTACCGAGAACGGTATGATTCATTACCATGACACCCGTAATGCGCCCTCGGATCCCGCTGCCTCAAAGCCCGTCTGGGTGCTACAAGCCCACGACGAGTCCATCTCCTCGTTCGACATCAACCCAGTCATTCCTGGGTATTTGGTCACAGGCTCAACAGACAAGCAAATAAAGCTGTGGAACATTCAGTCGAGTGGGCCGAGCATGGTCGTGTCGCGAGACCTTGGGGTAGGACGAGTGTTCTCGACAACTTTCGCGCCCGATCAAGAAGTTGGTTTCCGGCTTGCTGTCGCAGGAAGCAAAGGCGCGGTTCAGATCTGGGATACGAGCACCAATGCAGCGGTGCGAGCAGCTTTCGCTAGCAAAGTCCCAGCAATCAAGGGCGACGGTAAGGAGCGTCTTGTTGGCTTGGATGAGCCAGAAACGGACTCGGATACTGAAGAGGGTGAGAGCGACGATGGAGAAGGCGAGGGCGAAGAAAAGGGCTGGGAGAGCATGGAGGAGTGAAAGGTGATCATGATACCCCATATGTCCTACTACTTGTCTACGTCTCAAAAAAGGAGGGTCGTAGGTCTATGATGGCTGTTCCGTAGCACTTCCAGACACTGCGACATGGTAAATCGAAAGAACATTGAGCCATGCGCGTTGCGAGTGCGCACGTGTGGCGTCAGTTTCGGTCATTTCTGCCCTGAGCAGCGAGTGACGTGGATAACAATCCGGAATTCATCGACGGTATTTCGCCGTCGTGTTTCACGAATTCTCCGCTCATCTTCCTTACCTTACTCTTGCGGCCCCTTCATCTCTTTTAGGTTGAGCAACGTCACCATTCTGGGACATGTTTGAGATCTCACTTTCGCAGAAACAGTGTTCATCGCTCGACCACCGGCAGAAGGTCGAGCGATGTGGTCATGGAGCTGACAACGCAGTGCGTGCGCGCGACCGACCGTGGAAGAGACGGCTGCCAACCATGTGGCCGGCAGATCATTCGACGATTCAACGACATGTCTGGACGGACGCGATGTGGGCCTCACCCACAAACTGCTCCAGGTTCCAATCCAGCACGGCGCACACAGTTGATCGCACCCAACTTGGGGGCCTTGTCTCCTCGCGTCCACCTGCAGCGTTTCGAAACCCATCACCCGATCTTAGCATTGTCATATGGGATTCTCCACGCCTGTAAGCTGCAGCTCTTTCATCTCTGGAAAAAGAAGCAGTTCATGCACGCGACTGCAAGGTACGGCTACGAGTGCGCCACCCTGTCACAAGGTTGTCGAGACCGCGCAGATCGAGCTTCGGATGACGGGCGACGCCTCAACGCAAATCACTGCAAAACCGTTGGTCGCAAAGAACGCGGATCGAAGTTCGTCCACGGTTATTGAAGTTTCGCGACTGATCGATTAATGTCCGACAGTGCTCTTGTCGCCTTTACCTACAATATCGCCGTCAATGCCGTGTCGTACGGCAGGCTCTTGGTTAAGGTTAGGATGCGCTGCGCTCCCATCGATGTGTTGAAACACTCCAGGCCTTCGCGCCCAACAAGAGAGCGGGATAAGCAAACACTCGATGGGGGCCCCAGTTAATCTGCGACGTGTTGGCGCCGACTTTTGTCCCATGCGTCCACCCCCGATTCGCCCGTTGCTGAAATCGCATCATCCCCTAAACTCTGTCCAGCCGTTTCGACGCCACTAGCAGCGCACCCAGGCAAACGTCGCGATGCGGTTCGCTGGTGCCTTCCTGTTCTTGGCTGGCATCCCGGTCTCGTCTTCCAATCTTTGGGAGACACCTGGGAAGCCAACGCGGCTTGTCTAGCCTCCAGGGGTGCTGGTTTTTCCACCCGCATCTTCTCAGCGTCTGCCCTTTTCATCAGGCTCCTCCCTTCTTTACGCGCGCGCCCGTTGGCTTCATTGCGACATTCACTCCCTCCTTGATCGCGACCTGGTTGTTCGCTCCTTACGACAGCTGGACGTCACATACGCTCTTTGACAGACGACACTTTTTCGACTTCACCACCATTCATTCTTCATTCTTCACGCGCTGCAAGCCCAGCCGTATCAACAACAAAAACCCTTACAGTAAACAAAGGAACCTGCGACCATTCTGAAATCACCTGCAACCTGCGGCTACACCGAAATCAGAAGGCTTATTCTCTGCGACTCTCGGTATCACAAGTACAACTCCGAAGTCAGACTTGGTTGCACGACCGAGTGCACGCATCCCCGACGCAACGTCGCAAAGCACAGTGTGACTGGCCTCCGAAACCCTTCTATCGCAGTGCGACAGACGACTCTAGTGCTCAAACGGAAGCTCACTTGTGGACCTATTCGACCTCGTGCCTCCACGCAAGCAATTTATCCCAGGCATACCCCGCAATACTGCAGCAGTGTTCTCGAAGCAATCAACGACAACAAATCTAGGAATTACCGGCCCACAGACCGAAGCACTGGACCCTTTTTGCAATATCCTACATTTCTTCTGAATTAACCCATCAATATGTCTCTCGCGCGTGCTGTCACCAAGCGCATCAAGCGCAGCGAAGTGCCGTCGTCACCACCAACCCGGAGCCAAAGTGTCAGGAATCCGTCCACGCAGATTGATCGCAGCAAAATCTCTCTGCCCATCGCTCTGGTATCGACGACCAACATGCTCAGTTACAACGCTCCGGATCTTCCAAACATGCGAAACGTCTCTTCATCGACAGCTTCAACTCACTCTTCGGCGGATGACTCGGACCACAGCGCATCGACCAGCCGGTCGCGCGCTTCAACTGTCAACTCGCGCGACACGACTCTCACCGATGCTTCATCAGTGGACTCATCGCCGACTTCACCAAAGCCAAACCACTTGTCAGGCTATTTCTCCTCTGGCGGAAAGCAGCTGCGAAAGTCTGCCTCAACTACCAGTCTTCAAAAGGTCAAAGAGGAGCCAGTAGAGCCAGTTCCAGCCATCCCACAGCGGGCGCTTTCCCACAGCAAGCGCGCTCACGAGAAGCTAGCAGCCAAGCGGTCCCTGCAAAACATCAATCAGAGGGGCAGCATGGGCTCAGTGCGACATTCAAGGGAGCAGCGCTCCTCAGTCGACATGTTCAGCGCGACCATTACAGAGGAGCAGGTTCACCCCTTTGGCCGAGAATTGGAGCAGCTCAACGAGATTGTTGAAGAGTTTGGAGGCGTTGTTCGAGATGCTGAGACCGAGGCGGATCTCGCCGTCATGCGATCGAAGAATCTGGCCGCATTTTGCGCCGCTGAATATCTTCAAGAAATCCGACCGCTTTTTAGTGCTCGATTTGGATTCCCACAGCAAGCACCACCGATGGCCTGGATATAGCCAAGCTCCAGTTTCCTACTCAACTCCCCACTGTTTTCCTGACTCTGCTCGATACCATAGACGATGGTCCCCGCTCTCGCTTCTAGTGTACATATTAGACGGCCTTCCGTTCACGTCTGTCCTTGACCGTAATCGTATTTTTTTTTCTTTTCGTCTGCTGGAATGGTCGGAAGGAACGAGATATGGCGTTCCGGAAAATCATCATCAGGCTGGGGATTACATGATCCCCGTCCTATCTCTACGAACTATTTCATGTACGATTCTAGTATCGAATTTTGGGCTGGCAGTAGGAGGTCGCTGGCTGGGGCGAGGCCCATGTGGAAGATTAAATGAGGCTGTGTTGGATATGTGTGCTTGTACTACATTCAATGCACATTGTCTTACTCAGATCTAATGCTTCCAAATATGAAGTATACACTCTACTTCGGAATGTGCCTCTCACTGTGTCTTCTTACCACATATTTTGCGTGTATACGAAACAGCAGCATGCACGCTGGCGGTTTCGTGCTTATGAACGATTCTCCACGCCTACGCCACGAGGACATGAAGAAAATGGAAGGTGGCATCTTGATTTCAGCTTGTGCCGACAGTGACGAGCTGGGGTCGGCAGGTGTAATATATGCCGTACATGTCTATGCAGCCATTTCAGGCGTGTGATCGCTCGACGTGGTGGGGTGATGTCTTAAACCGGACCTCCGTCCCGATTGTGTCAGCGCAGCCCGGGTTCGGAGAAACATCGTCCCATCCCAAGCCCAAGTTTCAATGGACCTCGACGCAGTACATATCGTCGATTGAGCCGCACCGACGCCATCATGATCTGCCGCAACTGTCTCCGAGCTGCTGCAAAGGTTCGTATAACCTCACAGGCTTCCACGCAAGCATCGCGCTTCTTCACATACTCGTCTCGTCGCCAAACCTCTACACCAAGCACACCATCTCGAACCGTACGGCAGCCCTTCTCAACATCGTCCTGCTCCTCCGCCAATGCCGCAACATCCACATCCGCCGCGCAACCTTTCAGTGAACCTCTCACACCCGCGCCCTCACCCGAGCTCAAGGGCCAAGCAACAGAAGCCGCGAAGAAGACTGCCACACCTCTAGTAAAAAGCAGCATACCAGCAGGGACACCGCTAAAGGGCCTGAACTTTGAGAAGAATAAGCAAGATCCTGTCGCGCTGCCAGACGATGAGTATCCGGAGTGGTTGTGGACGATATTGCAGAGGCAAGAGAAGACTGCGGATGGAGCTGGGCAGGGAGATTTGTTCTGTAAGTACACCACCTATCACTCTCACGCAATTCCGCAACTATGCGTTTTGAGCGATTTTTCGTAGAAATGCAACCTGCTAACCCATTCCTACAGCCAAATCCAAGAAACAGCGCCGAGTCGCCGCGAAACGACTGCGCAAAGAACAAGCCATGAACCCGGGCATGCTGGTCCCGAAAGTACCCATTTACGAACAAACGGTCGATCTGCCTGCCGGAGACGGTAGTCTGCAGGGTGCAGTGCAAGCGGCGGATGTGAGAGAGGAGTTGACAAAGGCGATGCGCAATAAGCGGCGTGCGACGATTAAGGAGGCGAATTTCTTGAAGGCGATGGGGTAGATTTGGGGTTGTAAGAGTGCCTTGCATAAGACACGGTGTATATCTGGCTAGGAGGGGTCCCTGGTGGATGGTGATGGAGAGATGTGTATGATTTGTGTGTAAGTGGGAGATGAACTGAAGGAAGAATCCGCAGCGACGATCAACGCATGATACTACGCCACAAGCCATGCCCATCAGATCCCGCAGATTCGTGTACGTAGATGGTGAAGACATTGTCGGCTCTTCAGCTCTCGACTATCTACAGTGAGACTGCAACGCAGGTTGTTTCGGTACACTCAACTAGATACAACACCAACTCCAGTAAAACGACAGCTTTCCTCCACGCAGACAATCTCGCGACAATCATCGATACGTCCACCATGGTCACAGAGCAAGGCAACTTCAGCTATTAAGATGATAGACTTAAACCTCACAGTAGTCCTGACAGGCACGTGAGCAAGCCCGTCAGTACTGACGGGCACTGCGATCGATACTTTCTCCGAACTTTCCTGATTGGGCAACTCTCACTTGAGATTTGGATCGGCTCCCGCAACCGTCAGTACTGACGGGGCCCGAGATCCATGGTTGCTCCAAACTTGCCTGATCGGGGAAATTTCACGACATCAGCACGTGAATCTTTCTGTCAGTACTAACAGGTTCTACGATCGACAGTGTCTCTAGCTTGCCTAAGTGGGAAGTTTCGAAATATTATCACGTAGGCCTGCCCGTCAGTACCAACGGGTCCTGCGATCCGCGCTTACTTCAAAGTTCCTTGATCGAGAAATCTTTCGTTGGAAGTGTGAATAGAAGAGTATAGGAGTGTGAATAGAAGAGTATAGGAGTGTGAATAGAAGAGTATAGGAGTACGAATGGAAGAGCCTACGAGTGTGAATGGAAGAGCCTACGAGTGTGAATGGAAGAGCATACGAGTGTGAATGGAAGAGTACAAGAGCGTATTGCTCCAAAGTCGTGAATTGCTTCAAAGTCACGAATTTCTCCAAAGTCGTGGATGTCGGTAAAGTGGTGAATGTTTCGAAAGCACCGACAAGCTCAGCAATCCACAGCATCTCCTAACTTCCCGAACTAGAAGAGTCACCGAAATCAGCACGTGAAATTGCTCATCAGTTCTGACCGGTGCTGCAATCAACGGGATCTCGACAGTTGTCCAGCATAATGAGTTCGAAGTATGGTGAAAGAAAGCATGCACAAAAGATTCCGTAGAACTTTGCCATTTCTTAAACGGCTTGGAAATATGTGTCTTACATACACGTAAGACCTGGACGCCGGTGCCAATGCGATGCCACACAAGTAAACCTCCGACCAGCCCTGTATCAGTGACAGGCTTGACGCTACTCAACTAAGGCGTCTAAATCCAGATTAAGCAACATCCACAAACCCTCTCTTCCTCCTACTCTTCCCCTCCTCTTCTAGCCTATCCACATCCTCCAGTCTAACCAATTGCGCCTCGTCGACTCTCTCGCCCACAAAACGCAAGGCTGCGATGTTGAATCCAATCAGATCCTTGTTACCCGTCAACGTTCTTCTTAGATCAGCTCTCATACTCTCCAGCACACTCTTGAGCTCACGACTCGACACGATCTGCTTTTGATGTGTCTTCAACATGAAGAACAAGACGCGACATGTAAGCGTGACGTTCCATTGCTTCTGAACCCAGATCGAGAGGAAAGTGAAGAGCGCAGGGAGGGATGAGAAAGGCAGGACGAGAAGGGCGTCGTGTAGTTGTGCAGCCGGGATTTTGGAAAGTGTGTTGAGCACGTGGCGTTCGGCTGAGATGTTGCCAAGAGCGAGGAAGAGAGGGTTGCGTTGTGGTGGTGCGATTTTAGGATTGGCTTTGCGTTGAACTTCCCATGCGCGAACGACTTCTAGGTCAGCGAGACCGAGGTCGAGGGCTTCTTGGATGCGTTCGCCGGCTGTGAGGGTGCTGATTGTTTGCTTGGAGGCGTCGACTGCCTCGGGACGTTCTCCAGTCAGGTTTTCTTCGTCTTCGAGAGATGTAGCGAGGGTGTTTTCGTACATTTCCTCGAGTTCGCGCTCGCGCTCTTCTTCAAGGAAGATGGGCTCGTCTGACTTTGTCCAGATTCGTATGCTTTTGTCGTGGCTGGCTGTGACGACAAAATCACCCGTGCGTGCGACAGTCATGGCCCAGATCTCGCCGTGATGGCCCTGGAATCGTTGTATCTGCTCAAATTTGTCGCCATCCCAGCTTTTCACCGTCTTGTCTTTGCTCGCACTGAAGAAGATGTGCTTCTCGTCTCCATCGACTGGATGTGGGATGAAGGAGATTTGCATGACGCTGTCCTGGTGGCCGAAGAGCGCTTTGTGGCAGTCGCCAAAGTCGAGACCCCATATTCGGACGTTCTTGTCAGCTGAACATGTTGCGATGAGCTTGCTGTCGCTTGAAATTGACATATTGAGAACTGGCAGCTTGTGGCCGTATAGGTTGAGAAACAGCTTCAGTGAGTCTACGAAGAAGACTTTGACGGTGTTGTCGAGTGTTGCAACGGCGAGCAACCGCGAATCTGGCGAGAATTGCACATTTAATACATCGTCGTTGACTTTCAGTATACGTGACTGGAAAAGTTTCAGTCGCGGTGTAGTCCGTTTAGTTCCGGGAATTTCTTCCTGTACGATCTCAAAGTTCCAGAACTTGACAATTTTGTCTGCACTACCCGTGATGAGCGACTTGCCATCTGGATGTACTTGCATGGTCCATACGGCGCCCTCGTGGGCTGGGATCTTGTCCAGCTGTGAGGAAGCAGCGATATCGTATAGCTCAATGTCACCATCTTTGGTGCCCACGATAACGATTTTGTCACCAGGCAAGAATGCACAACATAGTGCGTATCCACACTCAAGCGTCCGTAGGCAGTTCTTCGTCCGTACATTCCAGATCTTTAGTCCTCCACTTGATGCGGAAGCCAACATTCGATCATCGGAACTCAGCGCCAGGGCCCGTATGTCGTTTCGGTGACCAGCAAGCTCCACAGAGAGCGTGCGATTGTAGTCTGGTGCTTCCTCTGATTTTGTCTTGCTTTTCTGCGGTATTTCGTATATGTCGATAAGGTTATTGTTGGTGCCAACAAGTAGTTGGAGCTTCTTGCTTCCACGAATGTGCATCCACGAGACTGATCTGACCTTGCCAGCAGTTCGCACAGTCACGTACGGCACAATAACCTCGCCAATCTCAGTATCTGCGAGGTTGATTTTGTCCTCGACGTCCTCTGTATCTTCGACTCCACTCGTCTCGGCTTTGGCCTTTTCCCGCTTCCTCCTTCTTTTTCGCGCCAGGCTTTTCTTGACCTCTTCTTCGCTTCGTATCCGCCATATCTCCACCGCCTTCTCTGCCCCGTGGACCGCAATGTAATCCGACCTTGCATAGAATGCGATACCTTGTGTTCTGTCTTTCCCTTGGCGATAAAGAATGCCTCGGGTAGCCAAGTATTGCTGTTCCGCTCGTTCACCAACCGCCGCGCCAGCTCTTCGAAGGCCCTGCAGGTCGATGGCCCAGACCTTGAGCTCGCCATCATTTCCTGCAGTCATGCAGCCGCTGCCGTCTGGTGACACTCCCAGCGCCCAGCATTCTCCGTTCGTCTGTGCAATGTGCGTCTCGATGCAGTGTTGCGAGCTGACATCCCAGATCTTGATCAAAGCATCCTTGCTGGTCGAAAGTAGAAATGCTTGGTCTGAGTCCATCTCAACGTCCTCCGCATCTGCAACATCTTCTTGCGGGTCGCTCTTTGGGTGTAAGAAGTGCAGCCCTGTGATCTGGCCTTTGTGTCCTCTTAGTTTGAACAGCCCGGTTTCCGAGACCAGATCCCAGATGACGATATCGGTGTCCTTGGAGCCACTTGCCAATCGCACGCCTGTTTGGTCGAAGGCTAATATTGTGACGGCCGATTTGTGTCCATTGAAGCTGATAATGACCGTCGATGTTCGGGCGTCCCAGATGCGTATGCTGCCGTCCGCGTAGCCCACTGCAAAGACATCCTGGTCCACTTGGCTGCGACATATTACTGTGACCTCGTCTGTACAAGTCGAATCGCGCCATCTACTCAGAAGCTCGCCCTTCTTCACATCCCAGCAAAGAACTTCTTCATTTGCGGCGGCGTATGCGCGACCGGCGCCGGCAGGTCGATTCGAGGCTGGTTGGGTGACGCCTTCTGAAGTCCAGACGATGTTCGAAGTGGCAGTCGCGACCACCCCGAAGGCATCAGATTGCTCATATTTGCTAACAGACGTCAGAAGATGTGCGCTTCTGAAGCTCGCACACGACTTACCTGTATGATCTCACCATGGCTGCAAGTCTCCAAACAGAATCAGGGTATCAATTGAAAAAGAAAAGGAATGCGAATCAGAAGAGCCTGCGTAAGCTCATTGGTATGTATTGTGGTGAGAGGCTCTATGCGCCATGGCAATGTCGACCTCTGTGACTTTTGCAAGCCGCGAACTTTTTGGCGAGCGCTACCAGCAGAGGGGCACTAGCAGGGATGACCGCCAGCCTTGCACTAGACCTCACTCCCGAACCTCCGCAACACCAAGCAGGCCACAGCTCCCCGCCATTCCAGAGTCCTACTGCACATAGACGTCCCACCGTCGCCATGCTGCTCCTCGACTATCAGAATGTCCTCATTGAGTCCCTGCTCAAGGACCGTTTAAACGGGTGCAAACTACCCCGCCGTCCTCCGCTCAGCAGGTAGCTAACGGCGTGCAGAGGAGCTCCAGCGAACATTGACCAGGTCGTGTCCGACTTCGATGGCGTCACATTTCACATCTCGACACCGGAGAGCAAGACAAAGATTCTAGTATCGCTGCGCATCAAGTGCTACCAGGAATTGGTGCAGTATGGCGCGCAGTCGGTGCTGGAGCGCGAGTATGGACCATACATTGTTGCTCCAGAGTCTGGCTACGACTTCTCGGTGCTGGTTGACCTAGACAATCTGCCATCAGATCAGGGTATGCTCATTCGCGGACTTTCCTGTGGCGAGTGCTGACGATTGAGCAGAGGGCAAGGATGATCTGGTTCGGCGCATATCTCTGCTCAAGCGCAATGCCATGGCTGCACCCTTCGAGCAGGCCTTCGACGAGTTCCACCAGCTACAAGAAGAAGCATCCAAATACACATCTGAGGCCGCGCCGCAAGGCATTGCAGAAGGTGGTGAGACTCGGGCGATCCACTACCGCGAGGAGGAAGCAATATACGTCAAGGCCAGTCACGATCGAGTCACCGTCATCTTCTCTACTGTTTTCCGTGAGGAGACAGATAGGATATTCGGGAAGGTGTTTTTGCAGGAGTTCGTTGATGCTAGGCGGAGAGCTATCCAAAACGCTCCACAAGTGCTGTTCAGGAATGAACCACCCCTTGAGTTACAGGGTTTCCCGGGCATCAACAACTCCGGCTCTGGCGAGATCGGCTACATTACGTTTGGTGAGGCAGAAGCTCTCCTCTGCTTTGTATTCTGCTGACAGGACCAGTTCTCTTTCCCCGCCATCTTACGCAACAACGACGGGCGGAGATTATTTCCCACATTCAAACTTTCCGCGACTACTTTCATTACCACATCAAAGCATCAAAGGCGTTCATTCATTCCAGGATGCGCAAGCGGACAGCCGATTTCCTTCAAGGTACACTTAGTCCAACCCATATGCAAATGTATCGCTAACCACTTGTAGTTCTTCGGAGAGCAAGGCCAGAAGCGGAGGAAAAGGAACGGAAGACTGCCAGTGGCCGAACTTTCAGGGTCCAGGCATAAGTAGGATTGTAGTAGAGTGCTGTAGCTTAATTGTTACCATCACCAAGCTAATGGCGGTGGTTGGCGCCTTCGATTAAGCAGGCACAGAGGGAGAACACAGCATCTCGAGATTCTGTGGCAACCAGGCAACTGTTACTGCCATACCAACCAGAGAGAATATAGAACCATGATTTAACGCAACAATTTGAAGTCAGTCCAGGTTCTTGATATCGGGTTAGTGAAACTGTCTGTGCGCAGCAGTCGCGACTTCCACTTTCGACGCGTCCCTAAACTCCGCCGTCCAACTTTTTGGCCATTCGAGTACTTGACCCCGCTGTTCCACCTCTGAACCCATACAAAGACGCAACCATGTCAGAAGCGACAAGACCGAAGTACGACAATCTTCCTGGCATTGACACAGCGCCTGACATCTACGAAACCCCGGATCTCGCAGAGGACGTCTCCACAATCCAAGCTTCTACTGTCGTCTCCGAGTCTGACGGTGATGATGATCAAGACCGGTCCGCAGTACACCACCAGCGCCTCCAGACCGACCAAGCGCGCAATCGCTTCCAACCCTCGCGCGTAGACGCACAAGGAGTCGACTTCTCAGACAACATCGCTGCACAGCGCCGCTCATACCGCACATCCACCCGAGCGCGGCGGCGACGAGGCGAGATACTGGGCGATGATAGCGATGGGGAGAAAGAGACGTTCGTGGCGAAGCTCGCTAGGGTGAAGACCGAGCTACACGAGCTCGAAAGTGAATACCAGCAGAAGATAGCGACAGGAGACAAGTCTAAGATCGAGGAGAAAGACCCAAAACAACATTTGGAGGACATGGCAAGCCGAGTGGATTCGATATATGCTTTGCGGCGTGGCGGTGCGCGCGGCCCAGAAGCCCAGCTTGACAGGACAGTCAAGAAGTTTAGGGACTACAAGCCCTTCGAACCAAGCCCACATCTCACCCAAGCGATTGCCAACCAACCACCACTGCCGGGCACGCAGATTCAGCGGAATCAGTTGGAGTATGTCTTGGACCAGGCGGCGCAGTTTGACAAGAGGATCACACAATTGGAGACAAATTTGGGCCTGAACGGCAACACGATGCCGGAATTGAGTGACCGAGCAACATTTCCAGTGTTTACTACACTTCAAAGATTAGAGCAAACGCTGGGCGTCATTGGCGACGCCTCAACAAACAACATGGATGCTGCGGTGCAACAGATTAAGAAGCTCACAGGAGACGCCGAGCAACTCAAGGAGACCCGACTCGAGGCTGCACGCACTGGAAGTGGAACTGGATCAGGCGATGCTAAAGCTGTCACTTATCCTGACCACGAGGCTAAAATCAACGCTTTGTATGGCACATTGCCCTCGATCGACAAGCTTGCCCCAATTCTGCCGCTCGTACTCGAACGCCTTCGCACGTTGCGTCTCCTACACACGAGCGCCTGGCAGGCCGACCAAGTGCTGACAGAGCTGGAAACGCGCCAAGCAAAGCAAGAGGAAGAGATCAAGAAATGGGAAGGGCAACTCGTTATTGTGGAGAAAAGTATGGAGGAGGCCACAAAAGCTATGCACGGCAACATGAAAGTCGTGGGCGACGACGTGAAGAGGATCGAGGCCAGAGTGGAGAAGCTGCTCAGCGAACATCCAGTGGAGTGAGCATCATGCCTGGCTTTGAGCCTTACTCGGACGCTCAAGAGTTGTCCGTCATTACTTTGTTATGCGAGAGTCATTCAGTCAGTCCACCCTTATGCTTAGAGATACCCCGGTAGTTGAATGAGTCTGTCTGTGATCTATTCAACCAAGATCAATTTGTCCGCTGTAAATACATTTGCGTGTAGCTGCTGATAGTCCACAGCTAGTTACAGGTGCCACCAACATATAATGTAATGCCCATGCCATTCGCTGTTTTCGAATCGCACCTGAGATCCGAGAAGGCGCGACAGAGACGCCGACTTGAGAGGGATTGCCGTCGCTGCTCTTTGTTTGACAACACAACACCATGGACATCCGCTTGCAGTCCCACCCCCGCTCAACACATCTGCGAGGACTTCTCGGCGAGCTCGACCTTCATTCTGCAACTTTGCAACAACCAGCGACCGTTCACCTGAGCTGGTCCGTACCTGTGACCTCCGATAATGTGCGCCTCTCGCATGTCTCTTTCGAGACCGGTGAGCTCAATCATTACAGCCTGGTTGCAATGGCTTGCAAAGCTCCCTCTGGCAATTCGCCTTGACGCAGCCTTGTGGTCGCAGCAAATAGTAGTTGAAACGGGCTGAAGATGCCTGTCACATTGGCAGCGCTTACGCGAGGCGAAGGCATCTCGACTTCGAGACTTCCGCCCACAACTCTTTAATATCCGCTTCCGGATCTACAGTCTCATCGTATAGTTTCTCCATATGTGCACTAAATTCTCTCTTCTGCCAGCTTGTAGAGACACCTCCTAGACCAACTTTCCGCATTTCAGCCTGTCAGCCTTGTGCGCAACCACCACAAACCCAGCAGACGTACTGATGACGTTTAATTAGACAACGTCGCTCTGACGGAAGAAAGGAGAAGTTGTCCAAGGCAGTCGCGAAGTAGCTGTGTTCATCATGTGCAGAGTGGAAGAGCGCATCTACATATCGGCAGATGAGCATCGCTCGAAGTTCGAAGATGCGTTCCCATGCGATAAGGCTTGACATGGTAGACTTTGCTCCAAGGTTAAGAAACGGACCACCGAGTATTATGCCAAACAACCACTTATATCGCGCAATGACACGCCCTCCCCAGTCAATCCGCCTACACCGAATGGGACTGGCACTGATCTCGTTCAGCAGCGACGTCCAGGTGCAAGCAACAAGTCAAAGGGGATGAGACCAGAAGTTGTTATCGAGACCGGACACAAGAGCGGTGAACGCCCTCCAGCCAGATCCTCGTCTCCGCCGGACATCAGTCCACTCCCTGCTCCTGGACGGGAAAGTTTCAAGCCCCAGCAGCGCCAGCCAGGCCAGAGCGCCAGACAATTTGCTACTCGTTATGGGTTTCGACTGATCAAACCGGAAACCATCATCGAGTTCGGCAGCAAGGACAAAGACAGAGGCAACGAGAATTCGGTAATATCGAATCCCAGCAGAGCAAGACAAACCCGGTTGGGGGCCAAATCAAGTAACGTAATTGGAAAATTACCGCAAGTTACAGCTTCCATGAAATCCGTCGATGTTCGCAATGTAGAGGAATATAGCTCAGACGAGAGCAATGGCTATGCGCACAGGTTCGTCACGCTGCCTGCAAAGGCTAATGTCAGTACGAAGCGCAGCAAGACATTGTACGAGGGGCAAGAGTCTGAAACCACCCCTGCGTATACCTTTGCAAAGCACATTAGTAGCGCGCTTGCCAATGAAGCCAATTAACGAGGTCGAACGAGTTCCCGTTACCCTCCTTCTCCCTTTCCTTCAACCAATGCACAACACTCCGCTGCACTTTCTACTGCTGGGCAAGACGGATCCGCCGACGAGTCCTCCAATGCTTACGGTGTGGGATCGCGGCGCCGTGCTTTCGTAAGCGAACGGAGAGATCAAGTGCGCCGGCGACCTGAGGCATTGGATCGCGAAGTAGCCGCCAATCTTGCAAGAGAGGAGAACATCAAGCAAGTTCGCTTTGAACTGGGTCGAGCTGAATCTCGTGCGAAAGAGAGGGCAGAGAATCTGCTCACAGAGAAAGAGAAGCAGCGAGCGCTAGAGCGAGAAGAGGCACGACGGCAAAAGCAAGAGCACGAAGATAAAGTTCCGAGAGATGGTATGGAGAAGGGGACAATCGACAAAGATCGAACATTTGAGCTCCTTGTGCAAGCATCGAAACCCCTTTCGAGAGATGACAGTGTTGATATCTCCAACAACTCTTATTCACGGCATCCGAGCGCACGCATGCATGCGCCGCCACCGGTATCGCTTCCATCCAACTTCGACAACCGTCCGCCTTCAGCGCGCCGAACATCTCTCTCGTCACAGGACAATCCGTTCGCTGCCCCACCCGCTCGTGGTATAGGATCCACCCTTGACAATCGTTCCGCACCTCACGTCTTCTCCCCATCGGTAGTGGTACACCAAGATCCTTTGGATGCCCGCAACATGCTTGACGCCCGGCCTGCAGTACGGCAGACTTCTGATGGCCGCTACACCTTGGAACGACGTGGCACTACTGCTCACAACACCTCACGACTGGTCAATCGGGAGACGGGTCGACCTGCTGGGTACGCGCAAAAATACGTGACAAGTTTCGATGATGATGAGATGACCAACGGACAATTGCAGCAGCGGGGCGCTTCAATAGTCGATGTTCAAAAGGACCTACCGACCTCAACAATCGATAAAACGGTCGAGGATGCAAAGTGTCTCCTGGAGAAGGGAGCTCTTGATCCTTCACATACACAGTCCTGGACAGTCGACCATCTTCATCCATCGGCCGACCACCTACACGTGATAACAACCCGGTCAAACCTGAGCTTATCATTGAGTTCGGATCCAAGAATGATAGGAGCAAGAAGTATACAAATATTTCTTTGTCAAATTCGGCTTCCAAGAGCTTCTCCATTGGATCAGGCTTGGTCGATGACGTTGCTGTTGATTCGCCCGGCTCTGATGCATCTTACACAATCTGCACTGGATATCCTGAAGCGCCCTTGCCTCCTAGTGCTACATTGTACAGTCACTACCAAAGCTACAATACAACACCAATAGTTCCTCGTGGCCATGGACACCATTATCATCACACCGTGTCTACCTCAGCTTACTCTGACATAAGTCGGATACCCTCACTTTTTGTTACTTCAGATCCTGATTATGACTGGCCGACAAACACAAGAGATGCGAGAGTCACAGTTCAAAATCCTTCGACAGCTGCTGCGCCGTTGTCACCAGGCAGAGCACGTGGCCACGTTAGTACCGGCTCCGGCGGCTACAGCACTGCGGGCCAAGCGCGCTTTGTAGGTCCTATGCCAGTAACATCTGAGAACGAAGTCAGTGTGTTGACCCAAAACGATGCCGACAACGCAGTGGCCCCGATACGGCAAGCGGAGCCCAGACTATTCAAAGGAGACCACGGTGTAGAGTATTCGCGAGGTTTAGAACAAAACAGTCCTCCGGCAGATGAAATGCGGGATGGGATACTGGGCCCCGAAGATCAAACCACAATAGGAGCGGGCAGCGAAGCCGGCCGCAACAGTGTCAGTACGAATCAATTTGCAGGATGGGAGGGGGAGGGCTTGGCTCATTTTCTCAGAGATGACAGTGACACGGGCGATGAAGGTACAAAGGAGGAATCAGCAAACAAATCAACGAGGTCGATCTTGCTAAATGAGTTGCGTGAGCATGGCAACGTTAGGACACCTGTTATCCGTGGGCCAGTCCAGACGAGCTGGATCTTATGAGTTACGAAGCTGCGCTTGCGCTTGCGGACCCGGTGGCAGTGCCAGAAGAACATGAAGCCTCGAGCTCTGAAGAACAGATCATGGTTCAGCACACGTGCCTACAGCATGCGACACACGGGAAGATCCGTGGACAATATGATCAGCTCCAGAAACAGGGCCCGCGTGTCGAGGAGGCTGATTGGGGTCAAGATTCTGGTCTATACTGGGGCGTGAGGAGACTTAGTGACTCGAGCATATCGTCCTATGCTCAATCGGTGTTATCCACCGCCTCATTAGCATCTTCAGCGACTGACCTTTCTAAGCACAGTGGCTATTCAGCAATTCAGATAGCCACAGCTACGAGAGAGCTCATTACAGTGTTGGAAGACGATGAGGTGTTGGCCCCTCTCTATCAACGAGCCATTGAGGACATCAGTATCGGGACCGAGAAACTTGGAAGAAATCTTCGCCGACTCTTCAGGAACTACGGGAAGCACCTTGGTCAGGACTCCGGAGACACGCTTGATTTTCTGGCATCGCGACTTGTGCAAGTCAAAGCGAGAGAAGTTGCCCATTCCATTGTGAGAAAGTATGGCCCGCCATCTCGCAGTGTGGAACAAGAAGGACCCCGGCTACAGAACGAGGAGAGCTCCGACGAGGAAGAAATTACTGCCAATCCTGTGGACGAAAGCATCTTCCACGACCTCGTGTTCTTCCGTGGATTCTTGACTGGCGGTGAGCCTTTTGCGATATTGCGTGCACAGATACGGTCATTTGCGCTGCCAAAGTCTGCGCGAAAGGAGGTCACTGAAGGTCCAGCCATGGATGCTGAGGATCAAGATACCACGGACGCGTGCCCAGGATCAGGTCCATGCGGCACAGATTCAGCCCCAGGACGATCAACAAGTCACTTCGTAATCTGATCCATACTATTCAAGAAAAGACAAGCGTCAGTCTCGTTGCGACAGGATTCCTAGAACCGCCATTGCGAGCGGGTTTTACACGCCTGAGATGGCAATGTGTACGTATTCGGTTCCCAGTGTTTCCATGTCCCCAGCCGCAACCATCAGGCCTGGCCTAGACTAAAAACATATAATCACAGTCAGCATATGCCTTGCCTCCATTAATTTTCGACAGCGCATCCCCGATTGGGTTCATTGAGACCTCCGCTGGGCAATGTGTTATGGGCGAAAACGCGCTGCCGTACGACGTTGGTGCAATGTGGACTTAGGACTTGCTAATGTGGGTACAGAAATGCGGCGAACAATTCTTCGGAGACGTTGTCGAGTACCGCGAAGGCGGAATTGCCCGGCTTATAACACGGATGCGGAGTGCAATGAGCACCAAAGGGATTGACACGCCTCACGATTCTAGCAACCCCAATCAGAACCGGATCTTGCGATCGGGATGGATTCGAAGGACGTTCCAGAAGCTTGCGACCCTTTTTGGATCCTCAAGGAGCCCTTCGCCAAGTCTACCGCAACATCACGCACCCTGTACTGCTTCGGGATGTATCCCTACTGGCACAAACCCCACGCCAGGTAACACTTTGCATCTAATGGCATGTATGCAACGCGGTCGTTACCAGCAGACTGTACAGCATCATCGAATCGACGGGATCAGTACAGACAAAGAGCTTTTCTGCTTCATCAGAAGACAGCTATGTCAACGCTGGAGCCGTTTCCGCAGGCTCTTTTCTCTCAAGTGTGTCCAAGGCCTTTATTTTGTCAAGGTACGGAAATCATATCATGGACATATAGCATATGCTTTGCTGACCTTTACTGAAGTTCCGCCTTTGGGCCGGTGGTAGTGCCGAGAACCGCGAACACGAACCATGTTGTACTTCGTCTGCGTCAAAGGAGTGCGAATGCATACCCCCAGCAAGCAAGGTTGAACCGGCTATAGACGCCGAGTATCGTTGCAAACCTGCCGGCCCTCTCGATGCCTGGCCACCTGTGCTCTCACAGCAACTCATGCACATGCTCACTGACCCGGAATGCATACACAAAGAAGAAATGCTAGTCCTCGAAAAATTACCGAAGAGAACATGCCGTGAGCTGCAAGGCAAAGTTCGACAGCCGGCCGAAGGATGGGGTATACACTTTCAAGAAGGCTGGGACACAGATATCCTGATCGGTGTGGTCGCGATCATTTTCGCGGCAAGTCTGCTATTCGCTATACTGTGGTCGTACTTCGAGCATGATATCCAAGGTGCTTTTGGCGTGAGCTCGTATATGATCACGGCAGTAGGGGTTCTGGTTGCGCTGATTGTCAATCGAGCTGGAAGGTTAGGGTAAACTGGTGGACAAAGTTTTGGCGGTAATGAACATGACCTGGTTTAAAAACACATTTTTGATCCAGTATCCGGCTTAGGTCCGCAATGAACGCACATAATATTGTGATTAGTGTAAATACCATGGAGCCCAACTGCGCCGTTGAGCAATGTCCCACACGACCAGGACCAATCAGTCAGTTGCTGGCGTTTGGCCACTTCAATGCGGCGTCAGTGGCTTTGAACCATATGTATCGAGCATCCGCTTCTTCAGCGTAGCTTTGGTACAACCTGTTGTCGGGTTTAGGCTTTAACGGAATTTCACCCTGGTGTTGCTGGCGCTAGTCAAGGTGTGATGTAGCAGAAAGGGCACTGACCTGCTGCGGAGCTGACGTTTCACTCTGAAGCTACCCGTCCACCTCGTTCTCTTCCTCATTGTCGAGATCAACGCGAGGAGACCGCACAATCCGCTGGCGTCTCGTCAAGTCGCCAATAGTTGGTTGGCGGCTTATGGGTGAAGTATTGGCTTGCTGTCTGTTGAATGCTCCTTGACAGTGTTAGTAAGAGGACTGGAGCAGGAGGTAGGAGAGGGAGTGAGTGAATGGTGTACATACGTTCTCATACTCGACAAGCGACAGTCGCCGAGCCTTCTCAAGGTCTGTCTCACTCACCTTTAGGGTATTAGCGCATGCTTCTAGGCAATCTGCACTCAAGAGCGCCTCCCCTCTTAACATCCTGGTAGCGGAAGATAGGGGAGCACGATTTGGCGCGCTCACTGTCCTCGCGCTGCTCGAGGAGGAAGAGCGACTAACATGGTAAGTGATGTTGAGATGGTTGGACGAGATGCGAGGAGAGAAAGATGCGATGCTGATGTGTGTTCATGAGAGCCGCTCGCGCGAGGCGAGAACCTCGGAAGGGACGTTGCGACAGGGGAGGTATGGCATAACATCGGTGTGAGTATTATACTACTGCGAATGGTATTCGAGGAATCTTGGTCATTGGTGAGCCTATATTGTCAGTGAGAAGCCCATGTCCACCTTCACCTTCTTTAAAATTATGGACAGAAGTTTCTGTGCTTACTCCGCCTCGCGTTAATCACTGTTACAATGTCAGGCACGCGATTGCAGTCAATTTCGATCACTCTACCCTCCAACCAGATCATGGCGCAAGCTTTGCCCCTCTCGCGACGCTCGCCAAGCGAGGCGGACGCAATGTGAGTTCATATAAAACAGCTAGCACTACAATTGTAATTACTGATGGTACGTAGTGAGGTTCTCAACGCTGTCACGTCTCCTCTTCTTCGACTCAGCGGCGAGATCCGCAACCAGATCTACGGTTATGTCTTCAGTGGTTACAGTGTTTCGACCGATTACGGGAGACAGTCGCGTCCACCCTCCTTCTACCTCATCACCGAAGCTGAACATCATTGGCAGAGTCTAGAAAGCGTGTGCGGTTCGATGTTCGTCTGCCGCAAGCTTTATGCAGAGACTCGGCTCCTCGCCTTCCGCTTGAACGAATTCTACTTGGGCCTTGATTGCTTTGAGCGATTACAGCAGATACTAAACATTCAACAACTCAACGCCATCTCTCGAATCAATATCCACTTGAACGCGTTGGAGCGACACTACCCGAAAGAGGAACTTCGTCTTCTACCTGGATTGAAGCATGTGGTTGTCCAGAGAAATCTCTTTCTAAAGGAGATCACGGCCAAGGACAAGGAAAGAATGATTGCGAAATTGAAACAGGGTGTCCGGAAGACCGATATTGTGGTGGACTTCGACCCTGCCATGGAATGGTAGAGACAAAGGGTTTGCACTTTGGAGGAGCTGTTTGAATACATTCGACAAGAAAGATGATTTGGAGGAATGGAGGAGACGAAGTGTGATTGGCATCCAAGACCGAGGTGCTGTCAACTTTCTTGCGTTTCAAAAATGCGGCATCAACGAATGCGACTGGATCCTCGAATACACACCAACCATAAACTAGAGATCTAATTGCAGTCAAGTTCTAAATCGCAGGAGCTTGCTCACATCAATGATGTCATGTTGTGATGATTCGGCAGTGATCACCTTCACCTGCCTGTTGGCCTGAATCGTTGTGTGCCGCCTTCCCATTCTTGATCAACACTTCACATCCGCGATACCTTCTCATAATGGCGCTGGTCCTCAGAGCGAAAGTAGGGATGATGTATGTATTCTCAAGCCCATTTGACGAGGCCATTTTAGAAGAATTAACGAATGGTCAGGCAAGGTTCAAATGAACGGCACTCACCTCTCCTTCGCCTGCCCGTTGAGATCCGCAAACAAATCTACTACTACTACCTCCTCGACTACCTGTCCATCGATGAAAGGTCGACAAATCCGGTCTGCGCAAGTATAGCGTCCGATTCCACGAGCACAGCAGAGAGCGAATCTTGAGCGAGAACAACAATTATCCAAACCTGACGCGCATTAGTCGACTAATCACCTCCGAAACTCGAAATCTCGT
This sequence comes from Setomelanomma holmii, assembly GCA_010015745.1. Classification (NCBI taxonomy): domain Eukaryota; kingdom Fungi; phylum Ascomycota; class Dothideomycetes; order Pleosporales; family Phaeosphaeriaceae; genus Setomelanomma; species Setomelanomma holmii. Next base: position 83,974 of record ML978271.1, read on the forward strand.
TCTCGAAAACACTATCTTCGACATCTTCAATTCCCTTCCGTTCCAAAGTCTGCTCAACGAGCTCACTCCCACTCAGCGAAATGCGATCAGGAAAGTGCACTTACACCGCGTGGTCACGCCAATCATGGCAGCCAACTACTTGAAGGTTGGGGCGGCTAGTCTTCGCGAAGCATGGAGCTTTGATATCCGCGAGGGCGTACTTAATCTTCAGGGTATGGCTGGTCTACAGCGTGTTGTGCTTGAGAGGTGGTGCGAGGCGCAAGAGGGGAGCGCGACTTTCAGGCAGTTGAAGGAAGCCGCGCTTACAGAAGTACTCCGAGCTCTCGGCAGCAACATGCAAGTGGAGGTATACTATGATGCCGTAGGGCCGTTGTGTCGCTCCATTGAGTGTATGAGGGTCTCGTGCCGGTGTTGCTGGGCGCATTCTGAATTGGAAGGATATCGTGTGGGCAGTTCGGAGGAATGAAGTGGCTACGCGACCTTGGTAGTGGCAGAAGCCGTATTCACATACAGCTGCTAGCAGCCACGTTTGACATGACATCTGACTTGATGCGTTTGTCCGAAGTAGAGCATCTGGAACCGCCACCGTGTCCAGCAAGGTCAATCGGAAGACACTTCCTATTGAGATCTTTCCCATTGTGTTCCAGGAGCGTCAATGCTGTAGTCAATGGGTAGCACAAAGCGTGGGAGGTAGGCGACGCCCGTGTTTGCTCTTATATGCGTCGCGGGGTTGGGGCCGGAGGTCGGGTTGGGAACATGTTGGTGTTGCGGTGACGAGACTGATAGGTTATCTCAGCGCCAACTGCTCTTACCTCTCCTTCTGCATGTGATGTCACGATAGTGGAGCACTAGCGAGCTCATGCCTTCCACGCCCTTACCCGTCAAAACTCTTACACCACCCTTCCGAGTCTTCAACTCCTTCACACACATTGCTGCCCACGGGAATCTAATGGACAAGCCCACACGACTGACTGAACAGGCAGCGAATGCTCTGTGAGTCAGCGCAAGACCTCACCTAGCAGAGATCATGGCTGATGCAAGAGTAGGGAAGCACGCAATCGAGTCCACTCGCCACTACTTCGCTTGCCTGGAGAGCTGCGCAACAAGATCTACGCATACGCTTTGAGTGACACCATTGTCACCGTCTTTGGACCGCGTGGCTCGAAGCCCTATCATCTCTTCGTTCAAGTTCCAGGACCAATCCCAGGTCTAGAAGCTGCCACTAACCCATTCATTTTATTGGGGTTCATCACAGCTTGTCGACAGCTGTGGGCAGAGGCCAGTTCGCTACTCTTCCGGTGCATCACTTTTCACATCCACAGCGACGGCTCATTCATCCAATTCCTGAACGAACTCTCTGACAAGCAGCGTGACGCCATCACAAATGTTCAGCTTACTACGCCGGACGCACGAGAGGGCGGCAGAAAGTGGGCTGAGTCGACGCATTTCCCAGGCAGCGATGAACGTGCGCAGAGCGTTCACCTTGACTATCTTGAGTGGGCGAACGCCCTTCCCTTCGACCGGCTGCCAGGCTTGAAGCGTGTTGAGGTGGAGGAGGACCATCAATTGATATACAACAGTCTGGACGAGAACTATCTCCGCTGGGGCATCCAAAGCCTGGTCAAGGGCCGAGAAGTCGAGATTGTGGTTCCGCTGGCGCCGTACTGGAGCTTCGTGGCTGTTCGCAGCAATCAGTGATGGACCTTGGAAGCCTCATGCGGCGACAAATTGTTCGTGGCGAACAACACTGGATCGACTCTTCTTATTTCAGCGAGAGCTTGTCGCCTACATGCTTTGTCAGTGTTCGACCTATGTGCACCGAAGTTCGAGACATCGGCTTACTGAACAGCCCACAATGTCTCCAGTACGCTAGTATAAGTTAAAATCAAATTCTATTCCGTTCTTCCTCCTGAACACTCACCTATGATGTCATAAGATCACCTGCCTTGACTTCAACTCACTAAATCCTTGATTTGCGAATGTCGTAGCCCACGCGAAACAACTGCCCTTAATTGCCACTTTCAACCATGGAGCAGACTGCTCTGACCCCAACTCCAACTGACTGCGACTCGATGTATGCCATACGAGCTAACACGTAAGGATATCATAGCTGATGGAATTTACAGTACCGCAGCAAACCAGCGCAGCTCACCTCTCTTGCGCCTTCCGGCCGAGCTACGCCACATCGTCTTCAACTACGCTTTTCATGAACAGCATATCAGTGGTGTCTCTATCAATGCAGGCATTACACGACAGTGATCGACATCTGGGGGCGCTGGTTGCTTTTGATAATGCAAGCCATATGTTGCTGCATATTGCCACAAGTTTCTACCCCTGCGCAGCTGAAGTTGACAGGCTTCGAGGACACACTATCACACGTTTCAGCTCCGCGGATACCTGGATTGCTCGTATTCGACACTCACAATCCCTGCACCTTTCATAATTTTGGGAGGCGTGGTGAAGGCACGATGAACTGTGGGAATGGATATCATATTCAAGGCCGCCAGCAGTGCCACATGCATGCAGCCCATGACCGCGCCATAGTAGTGAACATGGGCAGAATCAAGAAATGGCATCTGGTGTAGCATGGAAGTGTGGTTAAAGTTTGATATCGCGACGCCTTCCCGCCATCAGGAGCATCCTTCCAGCCAACCGGAGCCCAGCCTTCCCCGCACCCGCGAGCTGCGTGTGTAGCGAGCAGGGCAAGGCGTCGTGAAGATCACAATCTTTGCAACCGACACTTGAATTGTCACAAGCGAGGTCGTGGCAAACGGTGAGCTCGGGCTACACAAGGGCCGCAGACTGGTGCGAGTTGGCCATGGCACGGCGTTGCAGGTGGAGCGAGTGTGGTGTGAGGCCACACGGAGACGCGGCGTCCGAGCTTTGGGGATTTATTTCGCAACTTTGCCATGATCAAGCCTCACCTCGCAGTTGCGCATGCCTTTATAGCTCAATTTCGCACCTCGTGACGGCGAGAAGTCTTGATGGGTAAGCGCAAGAACCAGGCGCCTGCCAATGGCCAGGTGAATAAGAAGAGGGCCATTTCTGACGACGAGGCGCACAAGAACTTTCGCGGCGGCCTTTTCGAGAGCAATGTGCTGGAGGGTTATACCAACTACTATGCCGAGTCACAACCGTACGACCGAATTTATTTTCCATGCGCAATCGCAATGCTAACAAAGTCATAGCTACAAGCACGCTGTAATTCAGAACCTCGTCGACGATAATCTCGTCCGCAATGTCCGCAACGAGATCCGCGAGCACATCCACTTCACCCCCAAAGAGACGGACATTTACAAGATTCACCAGTCTGGCGACCTCGCAAACCTCGATGGCCTCGACGACTCGGCGCTCAAGCGGCTACCTAGCCTGCTCACATTGCGTGACTCCCTCTACTCGTCCGCCTTTCGCAAATATCTGTCCTCGATAACAGGGTCAGGCCCGCTGAGTGGGATCAAGACAGACATGGCTGTGAATGTCTACACACCGGGCTGCCACTTGTTGTGCCACGACGATGTCATCGGGAGCCGGCGCGTCAGCTGGATCTTGTACCTGCTCGACCCTGACATTCCGTGGAAGCCAGAATGGGGCGGCGCACTGCGACTCTACCCCACCGAACATGTGAAGACGCCAGAAGGCGACGAGGTCAAGGTGCCACAGCCAGACTTCTCGCTTTCGATACCACCAGCATGGAATCAGCTGTCGTTCTTTACTGTGCAGCCGGGAGAGAGCTTCCATGATGTTGAGGAGGTATACAGGCGGGGTCCAAATGACACAGAGGAGGATGGAGGGCGCATTCGTATGGCCATCAGTGGGTGGTTCCACATCCCACAAGAAGGCGAGGAAGGCTATGAGGAGGGGCTCGAGGAGAAGCTAGCAGAGAAGAGCTCCCTTGCACAATTGCAAGGCGGCAAAGCCGACATCTTCGACGAGCCACAAGCGCAATGGGTCGACAACCCAGACTGGGAAGAGCAAGCCAAGCAGGAAGACGACGAGCTTACCGAGAACGAGATCGACTTTCTCATCAAGTACATCAACCCGAACTACCTCACACCTGACACTGTCGAGGAGGTCTCGAAAACCTTTTCTGATGAATCTTCGATACGACTTGCCGAGTTCTTGTCGGTCAAGTTCTCAACGTTACTGCGCAACTACCTCGAGTCGAAAGACCACGAGAAGAATGCCACCCTGCCAGCCAACCCATGTCACAAAGACTCGAAAGTCGGCGTTGCGCGACCACCACACAAGCATCGCTTCCTCTACCGAAAGGCGGTTCAGCCTATACCGACGACACCATACCCCGATATTGATGCCATGACGCCTTACGATGACCTCGTTGACATCCTCTTCCCGCATCCAGCATTCATGAAGTGGATATCGCTAGCTACTGGTATCACCCTCACAAGAAGCAACGTCTTTGCGCGCCGCTTCAGACGAGGGCTCGACTATACGCTCGCAACTGCATATGAAGAGGAGGATCCACAGCTGGAGGTGTGCCTTGGCATTACCCCATCGAAAGGCTGGGGTGACGAGGAAGAGGAGCCCGAAGAGCCACAGCAAAATGGCAGCAGCAGCAGTAAGAGCAAGAAGAAATCCAAGTCGAATGGCAAAGCCCCGGCTATGCCAGAAGAACCGCCTAGTGAAGAAGTTGGCGGCTACGAAATGTACATGGCCGGCGACGACGACGAGGATCATCCTCAGCTACCCACATCGCACAATTCCACCGAGACCGGCGCTGGTCAACGGCGGAAAGCGAAAGCCGATCCGGCCATCTATAAATCTGCCGCGGACGACGAGGACGACGGCATCTTGTTCAGTCAATCCGCGACTTGGAATAATCTTGCCATCAACCTGCGCGACAAAGGCGTGCTGAGGTTTACCAAGTACGTCAGTCGGAGCGCAAAGGGTGATAGATGGGATGTGTGTGCAGAGTATGGAGTTGAGTTTGGTGAGGATAATAGTGATGAGGAGGATGACGAGTAAGAAGGGCATGGGCATGGTTGAGGGAAATTTGCTTCGGCATCATGGGTGACGAATCTCGGCTTGTGAATGCATGGTGGGATGGAGACTGGTAGCATATGGTATAGATTATGATGGGATGATGGAATGCATGATGGCTTTCCTTTTACAGTCATTCAAATCATTCCAAGCTTGATTCGCCAGAGTCGCAATCGTGCATAGCTTTTCATTCCTTCTACCCATCTCCGTCGCCGTCGCTGTGTTCCGTCGACCTCATTTTGGATGTAAGAATTGGAATCTTGTATCTCTGAAAATCAGATTCAAGAAATGCCCCACCCAGCGCATTTCTGAACACAATTATACACAGTCAGATTTCGAGCAAAGCACGCACTCGCACGGCAAACTCATTGTCGAAGTGTTGTGTCTCACTACTGCTTCAGAGGGGTTTCTCGCGCACAAGCGCTCTTAGCTTCGAGAGCCCTGATGAGGTCCTATTCCTTCCAGATCAGTCTTCTCGTTGGGGATAACCATCTTCCAATAACACTCACGATCTCTGAGCTGCCTCGTCTCGCTGGCGGGAGCTCCAGAACTCCTCAGGCAAGTCGACATGATCCCCTCCATGACGTAAATATCTCGGAAATTCTTTGATTGGAATACTATACGTTGGATGTTCCTTGCGCGACTCTTGCCTTTCGCTGCATACCAGGGAGAAGTGGACTTTTTTTTCTACACACCGCAGTGTGGCTCGTCTTCTTCCCGGCTGGCTTGACAAGACCAGCGCTCCGGACTGAATCGCGCTGTGGTCCTCTAGCGACAGGCTGGTACCTCTGAATTAGACTCACGCACGTGGATCGAGCTCATTTGACAGCGACACGTTCGACCCCATTGTTACATTCGATGCAGGGTAGTCTGGGACAATTGGTAAGTCAGTCCAACACTCGACCCTTTTGCTTTTCCCCAGTGACGACCCCATTCCAAAACCAATCCCCCACATGGTACTATTCCAAACCAGAAAAGCTCGTCGAGTACATCTGTGGTGAACTACCGGCGCGAAACGTCTCCAGCTTCTACTAGCGTGGTGGTCGACCAATGACATCCGCAAACGTCTCAGATCTGCGACGTCCGGATCCCGTTTGGGACCTTCCGGACCATGGTTGAGGATACGGACTTCAATGCAGTCCGGCAGCTGATCAACGAGAGGCGGTCGGGTATGTCGAGTGGACTGATGCCCAATTGTCATGGAGGATGCTTGTTGGTGGAAGTCAGGTTGGTATAAGATGGGTGTAGAAGACCGAGACGATGGAATTACCACAAGGCACTTCAAACACTAGCGAACATGAACAGAACAATTGATCGACCGCCGACCCCTCCTACGACGCCCCGCTCGTCCAAGAAACTGGACTTTCCAGCTCCCAAGGACGAGAACGATGGCATTCGTGACACCATCCTGACTGAGTACGAAACACTCAACGCGCAATTACGTCGACGTATCCAAGATTACGAGATCGCACTCCTGAAAATGCAGCTTCGAGAAAGAGACAAAGAACTCCAAGCCATACTGCAAGCGCGACAGCGTCGGCACGCCGAGAATCAAGTGACGGAGCTGGTGTTGAAAATCGCTAGACAAGAGGAACAAATCGAAATGTTGAGCACACAAGTCAACGTATGGAAGAGCCATGCACTAGAAGCCCGCGACATGCTGGAGCAAACATACCACGACCTAGCCAAGGTACCTTGAGCCATCGGTTGAGAACGCGGTCGCTACATTTTCGCAGCACCCCTTTCATCGTCCTCGCTCAGTATGCCCTGCCACATCTCTGCAACCCGCCACACTTTCTCGGCGCCGATGCTGTCTAGCAATGTGCCTCGGCCATGTCTATACACACGATCATACTCGTCTTCGTCGACTTCCACGACACCGTCCTCACCGAAAACAACCGCCTTACCCTTGCGACACCACCCGTGCCCGTTCGCGAGATCGATGAAGCGGTCCGCGAAGCTTTCTGCAATTTTCCGATTTGACTCACTGAGCTGATCGTTGAAGTTCTGTAGCAGAAAGGCGACGTCGAGTTCATGCGATGCTATACCTTTATATGCGCCTTCGAATGGGTTCGGGACGTGGAAGTGGTAGTGCGTCGCTTTTCTGGGCGGAGTCGTCGAGGTCCAGCCTTTCATTACCGCCACCGTGGGGTAGTAGAATCGAAGTTCGGAGGCGAGTATGAGCAACTTGTCTCGCCCCTGTTCAGGTGATAAATTGCTGTCGAGTTCATACGCAGCAAGAAGCCGACTCGTATCGATAGCTGTGAGACAGCGATTGCACGCTATTTTGAGCCGGTCCAGTGCGTTCGGTTGGTCGAGGATTCGCGCTTTTAGGACTGTTCCGTCATGTGCTGTATCTCCTACGACGAATTCTTTGCACCATAGTGGTTTGTGTTCGGTCGCACTTCCGTTGGCCAAGGTTAAGAGACTGACGTCTTCCTTTAACCACTCTCCATCTATATAGCCGCAATAATGTGCCGCGAAGGGGAGCTTTTGCGTCAAGTGTACCACGTCCGTGTCCAGCAGCGTTCTACTCAATTCACATGAATCGGTCGCTTTCAAGCCAAAGAAAGCTGATTGGGCTTTGTACGTCTGCCAATGCCACCATTTGTTTCTTGGTTTGCGGAGTGTAGTGTCACCACTCATTATTACCACTCTTTCAAACAGACCCGGTGTACCCACATCCGCACACAATATCGTCGACAAAGAAATGCCTCCAGCAGATTCCCCTGCCACAGTGACATTATTCGGATCACCTCCAAATCCAGCAATGTATTTCTTGATCCATTTAAAAGCAAGGGCTTGATCTTTGAAGCCCATATTACCATTTGCCCCAAGGTCTTCGTTTGCCATGAAGCCGAACAGTCCAACGCGATAGTTGATAGCTACGCCAATAATGGGCTTACCGATTTCAACACTTCTTTCGACGATTTTTTGCAGATCGTATTGCGGCCAATTGTTCGATCCGATACTCAATCCTCCACCATGGACCCATGCAAAAACCGGTAAGCCTCCCTCTTTCTGTCCAGTCTTATTCAGTGCGGACTTTGGCACGGTGACATTGACATGTAGACACTCAAACTCATCCATCTCTTCCGTCTCGCCTTGTCCAGGCTCACACGGCAGGTTGACGTCGCCGACTAGAGTCAGATCCCAAGCCTGGGCTCCGCGCCTCTGTGGACATGAGGGTCCGAAGTGCGTGGCGTCGAAATGGCCGTCTTTAGCGACTTTCAATGTGTCGTTTGGAATCGAATCTTGATATCGCCCTGGTATCGACGCATATTTAAGGTTTCTGAATTGGACCGAGGTTGCTGAGGATTTGCCGCGCAAGGAGCACTGCAGCGTTGAGTGCTGGATGACGCACTCGTGATCGGACATTTTCGATGGCTAAGTATATGTATAGAGAGATGACAAGTCTGAAAAATGCATGTACATGTCTAGTAGTATGTCGCCCGGTTACGAGATACAACTTGGCGTGCTTGTGGATTGATTCTGGGTGCTGGTAGGAAGATGTGGGGATGGATGTGGGGCCGGGACAGTTCCGCATCCTCGCAAAGAGGAAGGAAGCTACCCACCAACTCGTCATTGGCTCGCCTTCTATGCTCGCATTTTCATGAACTACCATTATCTCACGAGTGAATCTGAAGCTACGCGCGATCGGGTAATATACTCCAACGATTCTAATAGGCCATTATACTTGTTATTGCTCGACCTCGAAAGACACCAGCCACCCTGCAGCCTTCCCATTCTGGACGCGTGCCTATCTTGTTAAGCACACTGCACGTACCATAATTATCTTCGACGACCCATTGTATGTCCCTCCGGATTACGCTCTTCCAAGACTTCAAAATGGCATGCTTGACGAAGTTGTGACGCTTCGGCAGAAGCTTCAACAAGAAATGGAGCCTTCCCTTCAGGCTACGCTTTGGTACCTTCGCAGGGCCATGTTCTCCCTCAAGTCCCAGAGATCTCGTACGATTATCGTACGCTACATCGGGGCTCGGTGACTGATGCATAAGATTGCCGCTGAAAGGTCCAAACGATTCAGACACCGGCACTGTTGTTGAGAGCTATAATGATCACAAAGTATGCTCTTACGAGTCTAGAGCTGGAAAGAATACTTCGGCGTCGTTTGGAAAGCTGGATCCGGCCACAGAAGTTGTGTCGAAACTCGCTAGAGCTTCTTGTGGCATGTTCCCGTAGGCGAGAGCATTGTTGCTGTAATTGTTTGGGAAAGTCCATGATGATGAAAGCTGAGGCATGGTCTGATCTTGGCCATTGGAGAAGAAAATTCCTAGGGTTTCCGCCTGAAGGAGCTGGAGAGTATGGACCAGGAACGTGCTGGTAGTTGTGCAGTGGTGAAGGTATAAACCCTTGTGGCGCCTCGCCTACGGCACTGGCGGGATAGTCCGCGAGATATGGCTGACACGACTGCTGGGAATAGTAAAGACCTTGTGTGATCGGAGATTGCATGCTTGGCAACGATGTCGAGCTCCACTTGCGCGGGACAGGTTCGACAAGAGCGTGCGTGGATGTGTTCGAATGAGTGACATGCTGCTTGTGCAGCCGATTTCGAGGACAATCCTTCGGATTGCACTATCGAAAGTCAGTGGAGCCATCAGCAGCATTGGAAGACTTACTGTTCGCTTCAACTCACGATGTACTTGGCACACGTTTCCGCGTGCCAGTCTAGCCGCTTCTCTTTGGGCATCGGTCAGCGGCCCAGTTCGCTGTCCTCGCGGTCGGCTTCTTGATCGTTTGGAAGTATGAGAAGCCCGTCTGAGCGAGGATGAAGGGGAAAGAGAAAGGGCACCAGAGGCCTGCACCCTTGGAGAGCGGTTTTCCGTTAATCGTTCTTTGCGGAAAAATTCCCTGAGAGCAGCTTGCATTCTGGCTCTTTGTCCGTTGATCTCCGGATACCAATATTCAAGGGCATCATATAATTCTTGAGAGCCATGTGATGGAACCCATTCAATTTCGCCTTGGACTGTTCGTGTCAGTGTGAGCTGAGGAGGTTCCCAAACCTCTGGAGTGAATCTGTCATTCCCGTTTGCCATTGTTGACACAACAAATTCAACTCTAGAAAGGGAGGAAGTCGGGTCTTTCTATAATCTAGCCAAACCTGAGGGTCGAATCTGTGCAGAGCATGAGCATGGGACTAGCGATTGTACGCACAAGTGGCAGACATTTCAAGGGAAAGTCCTTCAAAAGGGATACCGACGCCATATCTAATTCCATCTTATCAGGGCAACTTACGTCTCCAACAAGAAGGCATCAGGACGCAAGGCTGAAAAGATGGACCAATAAGCTATGCAGCTCGGTCAGGATGCACGCACGCACGTGCCCACCCCAACATCCGTATCATCGCCAGCGGCACACAATACGTCCTTTCAATCATCGTACTCGATACCGATGGTGTTGCCGCTTCTTTCCCGACGAATCCCGGCCCACTCGCTATCATGCCCGCCGCATGCTTCCTGAACATGAACGTCTCAGCCGCTCTCGGGTTCGACGGCGCTTTCGACGTCGCGCAAAACGTAAACATCATCCATTGGAACATCCGTTGACAGCAACTCTACAACGAACGCTGCGACTGTGCTCCACGATATCAAGTCTGTCACGACATCTTCGACCGGGTGCTGGCAGTATATCGTACTCATCGTGTTCATCATCGTGGCATGCATCTTCCATCTTTCCGAATGGTACCATGCGCACCGATGTCCCTATGATTAGAGCAGGATTCTCAACCTCACGGCGATGATATTGTCAGCGGCCAGCATAGTCGGTAGTGTTGCAGTTATAATCATCGTCATGTCGCACTATAACAGACTTTGAGCCGGCATGGAGGTTCTACGATGGTACCAAAAACGGGTAACATCCCTCCCTACGTGCCGGAAAACCCTGTGTACCGGAAACCTACCTATGCTCTACCTCACAACAAAGTCAACAGATATTAGGGGCCCTCAATACTCTCGGAATACACTCTGCACACCTCAGCCTTAGCCTTAACCTGTCTGCTCCTCATGCTTAGCTCTGTTACGCTGATAATACGATGTTTCGTTGTCGACGCGCAGAACAGCTTGAGCTCGGTCAGCCTCGGACACGCTCTATAGCCAATACATCCTCACGAGAGCTTGCTTAATTGCAGACAGACATGCTAAGGTCGTATTCCGAACGCAGCATCTCTATAACTGTACTATCTTCGTGGCAGTTGAGTTGAGTAACTTTGTCAAGCGGGATTGTCGAGCCAGAGACCCACTTCGCATCTGTACTGAAACACTAAAAAGAGACTAACGGTAACTTATGTCAGCAATGCTGACATCCTCGCTTAATCTGCAGGTCATCCCATACAAATGGCGAGTATTCTCCAAGCCACACCTTCGACGCTGAGCCACTCACTCCTATGGCTGGGCACCTGCAACCCACAGCCCCACAACCTAAGCGCCCAGCCTGCTCGACATGTTGAGAGACATGCGATGCTCTGCTCCTCTTGTCCTTCTCTGACAGTGAGTCTGCGCTGCAACCTTCGACCCTCGCCTCTTGCCTGAGCAAAACATGCTCTACGATGCGACTTCTGCAGCGCCTGCAGGACGGCGGCTTTAAGCTGACCTCACTTAACGATGAACATCCTCCGCCATACGTCATACTTTCGCACACCTGGACAGAAGGACAGGAGGTCACACATAATGAAGTGGAAGCTGGCAAAGGCAAGAATAAGACGGGGTACAACAAGCTCCGGTTCTGTGCCAAGCAGGCGGCGACAGACAACTATCAGTACTTCTGGATCGATACCTGCTGCATCGACAAGGCGGAGCCCGTCGAACTAAGCACAGCAATCAACTCTATGTACCGTTAGTATCAGCGTGCAGCTAAGTGCTACGTATACCTCTCAGATGTTTCCATACCAGTGGAGGTCGTTGACGCCCAGGCCTTCCAGATAGCATAGGAAGAAGCGTTTCAACAAAGCCGGTGGTTTACACGAGGCTGGACGCTGCAAGAACTGCTAGCGCCACCATGCGTCCAATTCTTCTCTAGAGAGGGTAGGCAACTAGGCAGTAGAATCTTGCTAGAGCAGGAGATACACCAAGTCACTACAATACCGATTGAAGTGTTAAGAGGCTAAAGTGTCGCCGAGTATAGTATCAAGGAGCGGATGAGGTGGGCAGCAACACGAACGACAACACTGAAGGAGGATAAAGTGTACTGCTTGCTAGGTATCTTTAGGGTATTCTTGCCTCTAATCTACGGAGAGGGAGAAGAATACGCAACTCAACGACTAGAGGAAGAGATAGCAAGGCGTCAGAAAGGGCAAGGAACTAGAGACCAGCATAACCTATCTGGTGTGTTTTTGCTAACAGAGCAACATCTCTTTCTACAAACTATCTGAAGCTGACGACAAGCAGTGTCCCAATTGCTACCTTTCCCAAGAAATGAGCGGTTCGTTGGACGAGAGGAGCAGCTTCAGTCTCTTAAACAAACACTCTTCTGTTCAAATACACACTCTCGCATGACAGTGTATAGGCTAGGTGGCTGTGGAAAGTCGGCGCTAGCTCTCGAGTTCGCCTATCACGCCCTGACGGACCGAGTTGCAGAACGAGTGTTCTGGGTGCCTGCAATTAGCCGAGACAGCTTCGAACTCGCGTATTGCGAGATTGCGAACAGCCTACGCATCCCAGGAATAAGCGACAGCAACGCTAACATCAACAAGCTTGTCAGAGATACACTGAGCGCAGACAGCTCCGGCAGCTGGCTGATGATCGTCGACAATGCTGACGATCCTGTGGTCCTGCAAGGTATAATTAATAGTGATCTAAGGTCGGCCTAGCTAAGCGACTTTCTCCCCCGCAGTCGCCAGGGCGCTATCCTGTTCACTACACGGAGTAGGAAAGCGGCTCAGACACTAACGCCTAATCATGTCTTAGAGCTAAAAGACATGAATCAAGCAGAAGCTAGGCAGCTTCTAGTGCAATGTGTTACAGAGGAAGCGTTGCTTAACGACTCATTGGCTATCAAACAACTGCTCAGCATACTCGCCTATCTCCCACTTGCTATCGTGCAAGCAGCTGCTTTTATTAACAGCAATGGAACATCAGTCTCTAAATATGTGTCATTGTTCGAGCATGCAGGTGCAGAGACAGAGCTCTTCAGCGAGCAGTTTGAGGACCCTAGTAGGTACGAGGGAATGGACAGCACAATCGCCAAGACGTGGCACATCTCTTTCGCCCAGATACGCAGGCAAGACCCACTAGCAGCAGAGTATTTAGCCTTTATAGCGTGCATCGACCGTATCAACGTCCCGCAGTCGTTGTTGCCTTCTGGAGGATCCCAAGTGCAGCAAATCAAAGCGCTTAGCACCTTGACTGGGTATGCGTTCATAACAGAGCGTCAGCAAACAGTACAAGGGCCAGAAAGAGAGAGGTTCTTCGATATGCACCGCCTGGTCTACTTAGCATTAGTGATATGGTTGCAGGAACACGGTGAACGGGCAGGCTGGGTCTGTACAGCCACAAATCGGCTTAATGACTTAGTACCGTACGGTGGACACAAAAGCAAAGAAGTATAGGTGCTATATCTTCCACATGCTATATCTATAGCAGGGTGCGAGGACGCTGTAGATGAAGCAATACGGGCCTCTTTACTAGAGAGAGTGGGCCAGTGCCAGGAAAGTCTAGGACAGTATGCATCAGCTGAAGCATCACATAGGCAAGAGTTTTTGCTAAGAAAAAGGGCACTTGGGCCTGAGCATCCATCCACGCTGACGAGCATAAGCAACTTGGCGCTTGTGCTGGACAG
>ML978272.1:0-16040 GCA_010015745.1 Setomelanomma holmii
AGCTGCAAGCGCAGCCTCAATTGAGCTCATATTGGTGGAGTTATCGCTTGTTGAAGTTTGGTTGTCGTCTAGGTGGGGTGGCTCGAACGGCCGGGCACTACGGTACGAGAGCGTGGATGCACCGTGCTGATCGGAGATATCGGACTCCATCATGGAGCGTCAGCATGGCTCGAAACGATCAAAGGAGATTCGGGGTCCCCAAGTCTTCTTGCAGTAGACGGATGTTACCGACTGGCAACAGCTCGAGCGCCTGTTTGAAGTGTTTGCAGATCATTTTGGCGGAGCGCCAGACATTGTTGTGGCAGGAGCTGGTATCTATGAGGCTTCTTTGGGAGGATTCTGGGATGAACGCGATAATGCATCGCGATATAATCTCCTCGATGTCAATCTAGTACACCCCATCAAGCTCACCAGAATTACCATTCAAAAACTTCAGCAAGCACACAAAGCCTGAGTGATCATACACGAATCGAGCATCGTGGCCATAAGACCTTCGGTCGTCTTGCCGCTTTACGCGGCACTCAAGGCAGCTCTGAGCCATTTCGGCAGATGCATGGCGCCACTAGAAGCGTTGAGTGGGATTAAAGTTGTCGCGGTGGCTCCAGGGTTGGTAACGAAGATGCCTTGTAGATGAATATAATGTCACTAACAAAGCTTAGGCTTGTTAGTACGCCGCTCTTTCATGACCATCCGCAAGCCCTTGATCACATCGACACGGCTACAGACTTTCTTCTTCCCCCGGACGAAGTCGTGAAGGCAATGCTCGCGCTGACGATCGAATCCAACTACAAAGCTGGAATTGTGCTAGAGGTCAATGATGTAGGCAGCTGGCGTGAAGTGCAGCTGTATAATGATCCTGGACCACAGGGGAAGTCTAGGCTTCCAAGGGTAAAGGCGGCAGTGCAAGCGATTGTGTAAGTGAAGGAGGCTCTGCAGGAAGACGTGGAACGTCGTGGGCGGGCCGGGAGGTTGTGATTTTGTAGCGACGCTTTTTTACAATCTAGGCCCAGCAATTCTATCATGTTATCCAAAGCCCTAGCAATCTATTGGCCCGGTCCTCATAGTGCTAGCTTAGCGTAAGTACGTGTTATACACTATGCATATCTGGCTCGAGGTCAGTTATGGGAAATCTTCCACCTTTCGGCTCGACGACAGGGACGATGGGAGAAAGGAAGGCGATGATGGTCAAAAGAGAGAATCTCAACGCACATAATCGTCATTTGGCCCATTCACTCATTTGACATCAACTTTACCGCACATCTCCAACTCTGGTAGGACATAATAGCCTGCGTTCCAAAGATTTATGAAAAGGGCTGCGCGAAGGTATGCGCGGAATTCGAGGGAAACCAATCTGTACAGCATATAGATGTAGGGAGTCCACCACTACCTTATGAATTTGTCGCTGGCTTGGATGGCATGCGCGAGAGCCTTTAACTGTGTCCCACCGGTGACGACAAGTTCCAGTCGTCATCTTGCATTTCTATTTGTGTACCTTTGTGAGTTACGATCGTTGGAGCGTGGAATTTCCGATCCTGTACATTATCAACTACTGTAACGGAGTGAATTGGTGCTACAATGTCCAATCGAATTTGCTATGAGCGCTGACTATCAATATCCACACATAGTCCAGCCGGAGTCGGTTTACAGGGAACAACTGTTGGAAAGCCCAGCTTCTGCACGTTGATATATGCAGCCAGAAAACGCAGCCAGAAAACGCAGCCGTCGGGTCAGCAATATCTGTGGGACCAGGTTCTCGGTCGTGTTGTGGTACTCGGTTCTGACGCGTCGTCGACCACTCGCAGCGCCGGCTTAGCGTGAGCCTTGCAATCTGTAGCACAGGGCATGGTCGCTACCAAAGATTGGGCGAGTAGAGCAACGGCCATGGTGCCTGCACTGACACTACGTAGGGCTGCGATGAAATGCACAGTTTGACAGCGCGTGAGACTCTGAACACTGGTGGCTTTTGATGGGCGTGTCAGATGGGCAAGATCAGGTGGCACGGGCGTCGATGCTCGTTAGGATCTCCTGCGCTCGGCTCACCCGAGCGATCCGCGACGAGGGCCTGACGAGCACTCCTTCACGATGCCGATGTGGGTGGGCATGCTCTCAAACAGGCTCTTGTTCTTAGAAGGCCAGGCGCATGCAAGTGGCTTCGGAACGGCGACGTTTCTGCTCAACGCAGCGGTGGCTCACGCAGCCAGTCAGCGCGCGTCTGCAGTGTCTCCACGCCGTCATGCCGGTGGCGGACCACGGGTGTCTCGATGCATGACCCAAGCGCCTCCTGCACAGCAGCGGGCCTCATCCATTGCTTTTATTCCCGTACCTGACGCAACGCGCGAAGAGCACGTCTCTTCTCGAAAACAACGAGCGTTCATGCGCCGCCTCTTCAAACCACCAGGGCGGCCGCAGGACATGCTTGGAGTGTGCAGGTGTCGGTTTCGCGCTCGGCGAGTGTTTGCAGACCGGGATGACCCCATCTATGCGCTCGCTCTCCTGAGCCTTGGACGACGGGCTGCATCTGCACCCTCGTCGACCTGCTCACTGTGAGTGGTCGCCGCGGGCCTGCGGGCTCCTCAGCTGTAAATCCCCCTGGCCTAAGCTGGGCGTTCGCGGGTGTGCGCAGTTCTCGGCGCGAGATGCTGACCTGAAGACTAACACGAAGCAGCAACGATGAGAGTCAAACTGTTCGCCGCACACAGAGGCAGGGCTGCAATAGTAGCACGGCGACAGACACCAAGCTTCGGCCGCCAGCATCGCGTTCGCACGCAACAAAACGGGCGGCGTGCTAAAACTGGAGTCTTGACGCTGGCGCTCGGCCACTACCTGCCGCGTGCACGCCAACGCCCGGCTAGCGCCCTCTCTCCTGGCTTGAACGTGATCCTGTTAATCTCCCCTTTCGCTCCCCAAGTCGCTCATTTACCTCGCCGCTGCCTCCAACACCCGGGTTCCGCATCGTCACCTCATCGTCGGTGCGATCTTGTCCTCGGTCTCTTCTCCTTGTCGACTTCTGCGAAGTGCCGCCACTCCTTTCGGCCTTTGCCCACGTTCTTTTCACCACAATCCTTGCCTTAGGCTTTGCCTGTCCACTCCTTAGCACTTTCCCCGCCAACTCGCACTCCTTCACGACCTGAATCGCTTTCGGACGATCCATCTTCGAATCTTGCTCCTCGGCCAGCAGACACTTCTTTCTCTTGAGACTATCCTACGCGCCTGGACCGTGTTCGACCCTCGACACCACGCGATTGGAACCTCTTGACAGCTTCGCTCAGACCGTACCTTCACACTCGATATTCTTGGACTATTCCTCCTCACGATACTTTACGACCATTGATAGACGGAGAGATCAACTCGACTGTCACTCCATTCATCTCACCACTTCCCACCACCTACCTGATTATGCAGTCCAACGACGACGCCATGGTGTCGCCTTCGCCCTCACCCAGCGCCCAGGCGACCCCAACCCCCACTCAGGGCTCGGCCCCACGCCGCCCTCCGCGAAAGAGCACCCTCACCCAGCAGCAGCGGAACCAGAAGCGCCAGAGGGCCACTCAGGACCAGCTGGTGACCCTCGAGGTCGAGTTCAATAAGAACCCCACGCCCACTGCTGCGACACGCGAACGGATAGCCTCGGAGATCAACATGACCGAGCGATCGGTTCAAATCTGGTTCCAGAACAGGTGCGAACCCGCACTCATCTGACCATTTCACGTGCTAACTCAGGTACAGACGCGCCAAGATCAAGAATATTGCGAAGAAGAGCATTGAGAACGGCGACGACTGCAACGACATTCCAGAGTCGATGCGGAGGTATCTTGCCCTGCAGGCCATGGAGTCCGGCAAGTCAATTGGAACAAGTTTCCTCGGCCGCGCCGCTGGCATGCCCTACGGCAGTGGCATGCTTCTCAACACCGACACCAGCTCGTCCAAAGTTGGTGCGTATAGTCAGATGAGTCAATTGAAATAACACTGACGAAACTTAGTGATTCACCACTTTGCTTGCCGATCCCTCAGCGTCGGCAGCTGGAGACGAGTCGGACAAAGCGCCATGGATCTGGTCATCTTCTACTCACCCGAGAAGTGCTGCGTCACATACTACATCAACAACGATTCAGCAGGCTACAAGATCGAATACCCGTTCTCATACATCAAGAACATCAGCTTGGAGAATGGCGATTTAACAGCCAATGCTGAGGGTGCATCGCAACGACCTGGCGGACTAGTGGTTGAGCTCAACCGCCCGCCAAACTTTTTCATGGACTCCTCTGGATCTGGAGGCTTCTTCCAATGCGGCGATTTCACCGAGGATCAGCAAGCATCAAACATCCTTGTTCACCATTTGGGCGGTCATCCAAAGGTGCTCAGTGGCCAATTGGCGAAACTTGTGTCGCTGGAGTCGTTTCAGAACCGACACAACATGTACGACCCCAACACCCTCGCAGTCTCGGCGCCCGTTTCACCAATCAACCACCGACCTGCGTCTCAACCCAACCACCTCGTACACCCTCACCACATGGGCATGTACCAGGACTCACATCTTACACCTGCACCATTCCCGCCTCGTGGTCACAAGCGCCAGCGCAGTAGGTCTGTGCCTATTGCAATGGATTTTTCAATGCTGCGCAACCCAATGCCCTCGTTCTTGATCCAGCCAGAACCTTCGCCGTACATGCCAACAAACCCAGAGATTTTCGCTCCTGTTCCACAAAGTGCTTCAGGTCCTCTTGGCCCGCATCTCAGCATTGACACTTCGGCTGGGTATGGTATGGACTACCGACAGTACCCCATGTCAGCCACGACTGCCAACTCACCGTCCGAATACGGCACGCCCTTCTTCACGTCTGGTCCGTCGAATGACAACATTCCTGCGTCAAATTTCGGGCAACAGTACAATATTCCTCCGTATGTGCATACACCAATGGGTCCTCCTCCCCACTCTGGTGCAGCTCGATCACCAATGCCGGCGATGGGCCATCCTGACCCAATCATCGCCAACCAGTCGCCGCCGCTGAGCTCTTTCGGCCGTGACAACCATGCGGATGTGTACCCCATGTCACACGAGCACGGCATGTCTGAGGAAGCACTCCAGATGACGGACATGTACGCGAAGCAAAACATCAACATGCCCATGCCATCGCCCTTCCTGGACGAAAATGCCGAAGACCTTGACATGCAGAATTTGGTGTCTTTTGGCACCATAGACCCATCAAGTCTGTCGCCTGAACACCACCAGATGTAGGCAGCTTGGTTACGGTTCTCATGTTTCTCCTTCGTCTTTTGCTTGCGTGAATACCCAGTCGCTGTTGCATCGGCCTAGGTAGCTTGGTGCGCGAATGCTCTGCCTTGAGACAGGCAGGAGCAGGTGCTGCCCTCGCTCATCGACGCCGCACCTATACTTAATATGTGCTCGCCACTTCGCTTACATATTGGCTCCGGAACGTCCGACATACTGCATCCTCATCCTCTCGTCCTTACCTGCTGCTGCCAGGGAAGACACCTTTTACCACACCTCCCTTCGACTTACCTTCGTAACGCAAATTGAACGACCACCATAGCGGGATTGTTTACATTTACGGCGTTGCAAAGGTGGGACGGACGGAAACCATCTACACACAGAAAAGGCGGACTGGTGGAACCTGCGCCACCACCAAACTGGTGGGAGTCGGGCCGCAGTCTGGTTGTTTTCTTTGATAGCTATGTTGGGGTTTTTATCGTTTTTGTCTATCCTGTTCGACTTGTTTCCTATGTTGCTGCGACGGTTTCGACATATCCTGCCAGGTGGAGGAACTACACTATTTGAGGGAGATCTTGCTGCGGGGGTTGGGTGGATGGTGTTGGGATAGCCGCTGTGCGTGCTTGAGAGGTAGCTTTATAAGATCTTCAGACGCAATACTCTTCGCTGCTGCAGAGTCAGTAACAACATATCATTATGGTACGGCTATGTGTTTACCTTGCATTGCGAGTGATGTAGAACATGGGATGTGAAGGAATGAGGGCACCTATTATATACGGGCGAAATTACGATGTGCTCATATCCTGGATACGACGAAGAATGCCAATCGTAATCTCGTTGAGCATATTGCGCCTCACACGACAGATGGGAATGTATTCATTTATTGATTCTGCAAACGGGCCAATTTGACACTCGAAACACATAATCTCAGTGGGATTGAGGTTCAACGGCGTGCAGCCAATGGTGAAGCGGGTTGCTCATTTGGGGGAAGAAACTTGCACGACTCGCGACTGGAGCATCTCCACAACATCCACTGGATCACTCTCGACAGGAACGTGACATTGGATCTCAACATGGCAGTAAAGAGGACTTTCACTTCCCCAGCGTGACTGATGGAAGTGCACCTCACCAAACGCCTCCAGTGCAAACGGGTGCAACGAACATCCGTGACCGAAATGGCGATACGAGGATTGACCGAGATCAGGCAATGTGACAGCCTCAACTGGTGGAGCTTACGCCAAGCAACATGGCTGTTTCGCGACGTGCATGCTTATGTCAGTCGTGAAGCGCTCAACTTAGAAGTGGTCACAATTAGGTAAAGTTGCAGTGAGTGCAGAGAAAAGCTTGCTGCAAATTTCGAATCAAGGCTTGAGACAGGCCATGACGTGCAGACTTTTGGTGGCATCGCAAACGGCGCGGGCGAATCGGTGGGTGAGAAAGGTCGGGCGAGGCTCTCGGGGTCGGAGCTTGGGTGAGCCTTGCGATGCGATCAGCGAAACTGCCCCTGACTGACGGCTCGCTTGTCAGTGGCGGAGGATGGGGCTCTCATTTCTCTGCTTTGCAGCTCCTGAAAAGCCCGAGGCCCCTTGAGCAGCCGTTGAAGAAGTGCCCCCGCGACACTCACCACTCCACCCCAATTGCCGCTGCATCGATTCGCAGTGCTAAACTTGGTGTGCATCTTCCATCGCAACGTCAACTCGACGACAAGTACCTGAGGGCTTGGCGAGCTGCGGCCCTTCCGTGTCGTTTGTGTGGAGCAGCAAACGGCCGCGCCACCAGGAACACAAGACAGTTGCGACACGGCATCCAGCAATACTTGAACCTAGCATTGAGCGCTGCGTGAGCATTGAGCCATACCTCGAGCTGCAGCAAACAACCATCACGTAGGTGGAGATTCTTAGCCCTTCCTCGCTTTGCAAAGCCTCCGCGGCTCCCGCTCCTGCAGCACTCAAGTGCTTCCGGCAGTCCCCGGCTGAGTCGGACGAGCTGCATGAGCGCGTCAACATCCACAAGAAAATACTACGACACACCTCGACGCACCTCAGCCCACTACAGCCAGCTGCTTCCCCACTGCTGCCCTCGACCTCGACACTGCCCGTCTCCTATCCTCGAGTCGTCGCATGCTGATCGCCGCCGTCTAGCCATTCTCAAGCACCGTCGTCCTTGCCTGTCCTCACCGCCTGCGTCTGCGTCTGGTAGCGAAATCGACGGACGCTCTTCAACGCCCACGGTCGACCCCTACGCATACGACCTCCAGCAAAACCAGAGCAATTGCTGCCATGCCTGTCCGATCCATCAACCCGTTCGCCGCTGCCCCTGTCTCTCCCTCCGAGTCCCTCAACGAGAAGCGCGACACCCAGCGACGCTCCTCGTTCGCCAAGGGCAACAAATTCACATCGCTGTTTGGCGGCTCGCCCAAGTCGCGGACCGACGCTGCTGTGCTGCGGGAAGCTCTTGTCGCTCAGCAGCAGGCTCTCCTGAACTCGCCATCGCCGCAGCAGATCAATCTCTCGTCTCTGTCCCTTCCCACCATCAATCTCACCACTGCGACCGGCGAGAAGATGCCAACCGAGCCCAAGACGCTTTTCCAGCCCCCGTCGCCTGAAGAGCAACGGCGGATCGCGAGAGCACACGCACAATTCGGGCCCCTCGGCTCGCAGAAGCACAGATACCAGAGCACCTTTGAGGGCGAATTTGGAGACCCAATCGAGGACGAGCCGCCATATTACTTCCTATTCACAACCTACATCAGCTACCTAATCTTAATAGTATTCGGCCATGTACGCGATTTCTTCGGCAAGCGCTTCAGGAAGCAGCACTACAGCCATCTGCAAGAAAAGGACGGATATGCGCCCCTCAACAGCGACTTTGACAACTTCTACACCCGTCGATTGAAGATGCGAATTAACGATTGTTTCTCACGGCCCACCACGGGTGTGCCTGGACGCTACATCACAGTCCTCGACCGAAAGTCACACGATGGCAACAACACCTTCAAGATGACTGGAACGACCACTGAGACGCTGAACATGAGCTCCTACAACTACCTTGGATTCGCGCAGTCAGAAGGTCCTTGTGCCGACGCCGCCGAAGCCGCCATCAGGAAGTACGGAATCACAATGGCCAGCCCTCGATCCGACAGCGGCACTTCTGAGCTTGCCGTCGAAGTCGAAGAGCTAATCGCCAAATTTGTCGGCAAGCCAGCGTCCATGGTCTTCTCCATGGGTTTCGTCACAAATGCAACCACTTTCCCTACAATTGTTGGCAAGGGCTGCCTCATGATCTCTGATGAGCTCAACCACTCGTCTATCCGCTTTGGTGCTCGTCTGTCTGGTGCCATGGTCACCATGTTCAAGCACAACGACATGCGACACCTGGAGCGAAAGTTGCGCGAAGCAATCTCTCAAGGCCAACCCCGCACTCACCGCCCATGGAAGAAGATTTTGGTTGCTGTCGAAGGCTTATACTCTATGGAGGGTACCATGTGCAATCTGCCCGGCATCATCGAGCTCAAGAAGAAATACAAGTTCAATCTGTTCGTCGACGAGGCCCACTCCGTTGGTGGTGTTGGCCCTCGAGGACGTGGTGTGTGCGACTACTTCAGCATTGACCCCTCCGAAGTCGACATTCTCATGGGAACTCTCACCAAGTCATTCGGCGCCAACGGTGGCTACATCGCAGCCGAAAAGTCCATCATCGACAAGCTTCGCACACAAAACGCCGCCATGCTCTTCGCCGAGTCACCAAGTCCACCTGTCCTCGTCCAAATCGCCTCTGCCCTCCGTATCATCAATGGCGAGATTGTACCTGGCCAGGGCGAGGAGCGTCTGCAACGTCTTGCCTTCAACTCCCGCTACCTTCGTCTCGGTCTAAAGCGTCTCGGCTTCATTGTCTACGGTCACGATGACTCACCCATCATCCCCGTCATGCTCTACAACCCCGCCAAAATGCCCGCCTTTTCACACGAAATGCTCAAGCGCAAGATCTCCGTTGTCGTTGTTGGATACCCTGCTACACCCCTTGTATCCAGCCGAGCACGCTTTTGCGTCAGCGCCGCACACACCAAGGACGATCTCGACCGCATGCTCGCTGCTTGCGACGAGATTGGCGACATCCTGCAACTCAAGTTCAGCTCGGGTGTTGCCGGTGGCGCGGAACCCGAGGAGCTGGTCGAGAAGACGGATGCCCCTGTCAAGGAACTTACGCCGCCAAGGTGGAGGCTTGAGGACGTGCTCAAGAGGAATGTAGAGGACGTTCAGATGCCGCTCAAATGAGCAGGATATGTCAGGAACGGAAGCGAGGCGTTTGTTGCCCTGAGGCCCAGGGGGAGGGTGTGTCGTCAGCCTCGTGTCCAGTCGCCCTTTGCCCTCGGTCCCTGGATCATCACACCACCCACACCACTGTACCCTGCCTGGCCTGCTTTGACGGCCTTTCGAAATGGCACGCTTTTTCCTAGCATTTTCTCGGAGCTTTTTCTGTGGCATTTTTTCACTTGTATGCATAAGACACTCTTCAATACCCTCGCTGTACTACCTCTTTTTATACCATTTTACTTCTTGCTACTCCTCTGTGCTTCTTGCAGTGGAGATTTTTCTGGCGGTGATTGGGCTTGTTGGTTGCAAGGCTAGACCTTTTTTTCTGATGCTTGTCCGCATGCTTGGGCATGGCAAGCCCTTTCATAAAGAGACGCAGCGAGTGGTAATTTATAATACAAAGACGAAGATGAATGGGTGTATATAAAGACGAGGCGGAGTAGAGATGAACGAATGGAATGGATTGAAGATTATAACAGCTTCCATTTCGACGTGATAAATTGAACTGTAAAAGATTCTAAATCGTTGATAATAGAACAGTTTTCCCCGAGCTACGTCTGTCTGAGGTAGAGCTTCATGTCTCGTTATGTACAATCTCTATCCACAGCTGAGGACCCGCCCACGCGTCTTTGTTAGAACAGCACACTCGTCTCGCGTAATGCGACCACCTTGCTCCAAAAGACTAAGTAGCATATGATATCAGTCGAATTGATCGCTGAAGCTGCAGTGTTTGAGTAGAGCTGGTCCGTTGGAGCGTTGGGTCGAACTAGGACTGGAGGTGTGAGATGTGGTATCATGCTAGGCATTATCGAACTAGAATGGTCACGATAGTCGCAGCAAGTACGATGATTGAGGTGATGATGCTCAAGGCGCTGATTCAAACAGTGGTCGAGCTCTAAGAGGGCGTGGGGATGTTTGACAGCGCGAGGGGCGTCCTTGGTACTGGATTTGGTGTGGTTCAGTCGACAGCTTATGTGTGTAGGGAAAGGGCTGTGCTCGTGTGCTTTGAGAGCTTGGAGTAAGAAAAATGATGTTGGGGGGATAAGATTACGGCAACGTTCGCGTGGCTCGTGCAAATTCACGAGGCTGTGCATGTTTGTGTGCTGAGGTACAAGGCTGATGAGCTTCAGTGGTACACGCTGGAGCTTGTTTGCATCGTGACAAACAAGGCTGTGCGTCTTGTTGAGAAGGGGAGGGACAGCGCGGGAGTGATGTGGGTGTTTTTGTTACGAATTTCGGAAGCGTTTTTTGGTCATGTCATTCGAGGCTGTGCTGGATTAAACATCACACGGTTGAGTCCCTCGGTGTTGATGTTGTAGGTGTGTGTGCAACGACACACGAGGCTGTGCTGGTGGAAGTGTCACAAGGCTGGGGAACATAGTGATCCTGGGTGCGGATCGTTCTTTCTTTGTACGATACGTCAGGTAACGGCGTCGTCTTTGAGCATTAGCAGCCACGAGACACACACATGGCCGTGCTAAAGCTGGGAATGTGGGAGGTGGCACGACCACGATATGCGCTGACAGTGTGGCACAACCTCAGAACGTGGAGAAGAAGGGGGTATATTGCTCATGATTATCACCTGCGGATCCTGATAGATGTCAAATGTCGTGTAGGGAGTCGTGCAGTGTCTACCCATCATAGATGTGCAATGGCAACATCGGCGACGAGTTCCATCGACTGGCAGTCAGAGACACTTCGATCACGCGGCTCTGCTATGGAGGACTCGCACCCTTACGGTCCTTCGGCGTCGATACTGGCCCGTGAGACTGAATAACAAGAACTATGGGTGA
Organism: Setomelanomma holmii; assembly: GCA_010015745.1. Taxonomy (NCBI): domain Eukaryota; kingdom Fungi; phylum Ascomycota; class Dothideomycetes; order Pleosporales; family Phaeosphaeriaceae; genus Setomelanomma; species Setomelanomma holmii. The sequence continues at coordinate 11,337 of ML978272.1, forward strand.
GAGGGGTATGCGGCTCTGCGCAGTCATCCCACTTTGAGTGTGCCAGAACTAACTCGGGCAGGACGAGAAGATCAACTTCGAGGTCACACTTCCGGCGTTAGAGATAAGCTCCCTCGCTTCGATCGACGCAGACTTGCTTTTCGTTGAGTTCACGATGGTCGATCCAGTTCAGGCCTGAGAGGATCGATCGTGGCCGGTGAAGGAAAGAGCACCAAGCCGGTGGCAAGCTGCAGGGTTTGCAGGGCTATTGCCGGTATCCTCGAGTCCTCTTTCTGGGGTAGAAGGAGAAACACCGGACGATATCAAGCTGTGATAAGGCTGATGGGCGGAAGTCCTGTCTGAATTGAGTGCAACAAAGTGGCGTGATTGGAGTGGCCGTTGCTTCAGTGCTTGGTTGATAGCAATATACGATCAATATCCCATGTCCATTCTGATGCAGAAGAGCTACAGATCCTCAGTTGGCTATGATATGATGCTTGCGCAATCAGTAGTATGCCTCCAGGCCGCAATTTCCCAACCGAGAATGAGGGCGAGTTTGAGACATTTTCTTTCCTTGCCGGATCTGCCATTGAATGAAGCCGAGTGGTCGCCAGAAAATTCGGCTGAAAGATAGCTTCAAAAGTGGAGGACATTGCGAACGATAGTGGAGTCGTCAGGGCGGCTCGCCCCGTCCGGTGGAGCACGTCCTTCAGACAACCTCAAAAGTGAGACATGACATGTTGAAAAATCTTACCAATCGAAGTAACTTTACTTGCGCCCTTCAATCGCGAGTAGAATCTTTCCATGGTGGTGGTGCACGGACAAATAGAAGCCATAAGGCTGAGAAGGACATATGTCATCCGACAGACTTCATGCAGCTACATGCAGCCACCGTCCGGTGTGCGCAATATCGTGCCCTCGTGTTTGATAGTGGGCCGCACCTCTCCAGCATGTTGGCTATTGGTCCTATACGTAATCACAGATTGGAGGGCGGAAACGACGTGCATAAGAAGAGCAGAAAAACTCGTAAGTCGATGCAGGCTGTATTTTAGCTTGCAGATGCGGGTCGAGCGTGGATCCACGCTGCGTGCTGCAAACTGCGAACTGCTGTACGAGAGCCGCAGTGCAGACAGTAAGTACACCTTCCATGACTCGGTCAGTTCAGAGGACAGTCTTGAGGAGAGATGTGGACGTTCAGATCTTCGCTGGCATAGTTTCGTTGGTGTTGTTCAGATGAGGCCGAGCTGAAGGTATGTGTTGGCTCCTGACTGACACAAGCAAGCGCAGGACTACCTGTCGTAGCACAGAAGGCCTCAGACTGGCCGATATACTTGGTGCGACAGGGTGCGCTCCTCGGTAACGAGCAACGTTGAGGGTGCAGCTCGTCCTTTGCTGTTGGTGGGGCTGAGCTATCCGGAGAGAAGGGCAAGTGGGACGAATCTGTGGTCAGGCGCTCAAAAAGCAGCGCAGCCACATCGGTAAGACGCTGAACATACGAATCGGCACAGAGGCAAACAGGATCTATGATGAAGTATGTCCTGTTCTGCTTGATTGCTACCCGGCTTGGTTGTTCAGAAGTGGTGGAAGCATGGGGCAAAGAGGGGTGAAGGCACGAGTTTAGCGTCGTCCCATGTTTGCGCGAACGCACTACGTTCCTTCCAACATGAACATCGCCACACTCAACATGCTCTGTGAAGCTCATTAATCGCTATAACATTGTACACTCTATCTCGCACAGAGACATCCGGGTATGTCAAGCTGCGGTCATGCGTGACAGCACCGGACCAGACGCAAATGCAACCAGGCTGCATGGAAGGACCGGCAGCCATCGTGAGTCCTCCATATGCACGCCAATATCCTTGACTGCGCCTATCAACCACTCATCGGTCGACCGGTGAGGAGTGATTGAGGCTGCTTCGCATGTGTTTAGTAGGCAGCTGCATTCCTTCGCACAGGCAAGCGTCGATTTGCCCACCTTCACGATGCGTCCCTCGCAGCCTGGTGGCAGCATCCGGTCAGGCTACGATGACCAATCTTAAGATGAGGCGCGCGAACGCCCTGATGCGCATCCAATAGAGCTTCGTCTCAGGTTTGTTTTGCGCTAGCAAGTGGTCGCGGCAGTCGACCTTTGCGAGGGTCATCAATTCCGAGCTGCAGTACGACAGTACAACCATTGCCGTGGGCGGAGGGCGCGGATAGAGCTTTCATGGTGTAACGATAAGGATCATCATCCAGGTATATCTTCTCGAGGTCCTTCCTCTGGTCTACCTCAAGTTCATCAGCCGACCTGTCACTCACTTCCGTCTTCAATCATTCACAGCCTCACGTGTTGCCTCATATCCTTCTTTCATTCACCGGCAACAGAGTAGTACTAGGCAATCTTGAATATTCTCCATCAACACAGTCATCTGCAAAGATGAACCCTCAAATGGCAAACGGACAGCAAGGGGGCTTCCAGCACCAGTCGCCTCAACAGTCCCAAAACGTTGGCCAGCAGCGGCAAGTGCCTGGCGGTCAACAGAAACCAACTCAAGGACAACAACAGCCACAGAACATCTACGCAAATTACGATCCCCAGCTCATACTCTTCATCTTGGAGAAGGACAAGGATGTGGAAGGTTGGATTGACGTTAAGCCAAAGAAGCAACACGTTCCTACAGGAGATCTGCAGGAGAAACTCCTCAAGTTCCGACGCACTGAGGGCTCAGTCACCAATGCCCTTGACAAGATCCCTTCAAAGAACTGCCGCAACGTGATCAATGATCTCGTCGAGGACCAGAATGAAGAGCTCTGGAAACGCAACAAGACTCTGAAATTCGCAATCGCGGCCGTACACATCTCATGGCGCGAGATGAAACACCGTCAACGGCAACTCAAGAGAGTGCAAGTAATTCTAGAGACTGAACCCTCTGGTATTGTCGATCCACAGATGATGAAGTCTGTGGGGGGCAATTTTGGTAACAGCAATAATGCTCAAGACGTGAACAAGTCCTTGAAACAGAACAACATGGGCCAGGGTCAACAGCCAGGGATGAACATGGGACAGCAACCAAGGAACCCCCAACAAGGGCAACCTATGGGTCAAAGCCAACACTTCGAACAGCGAGCGCCACCACCCCCAGGCGGTCAAGGGCAAATGCATGGCAATGCACCACCTCCACCTCCTCCGCCTCCAGGTGGCCAGCAAGGCCATGGAGGGGCTCCTCCACCGCCGCCGCCACCCCCCGGCGGCGCTCACCCACCGCCTCATGGTGCCCATCTGCCCCATGGTGGTATGATGCCAGGTGCCTATCCAGGAGCCATGCCAATGCACGGACGGCAAGGTCAACCATCTATTCAAGTGATCGATCCCCATATGATGCACAACAAGAAGTCAAAACATCATAAGAGTCATCACGATGAATCGTCGTCCGAGTCCAGCAGTAGTGAATGGGAGTCCGAGTCCGGCAGCTCTCGTAGCTCTGGCTCAGAGCCTATCCGTGTGCGCTCCGTAGAGCATGGCGACTACGACCTTGTCGGTAAACGCAAGGGTTCAAAGCACTCGTCACGAAAGAAGCACTCTCGGAAACACGGCCTGGAACGTAGTGGCAATCTTCGCAGTAGAAGCATTAGCCGACACCGCTCTACAAGTCGACATAGGTCCCTCAGCCGGCCTCGCTCGTCCAGGCGGCGCCGACACTCCGACTTGATCGACCCACCGCCAATGGGCAGACACAGCGCGAGCTCTTCAAGGCCTAATTCCCCGAAGATTGCACCCATCAACATCTTCATGCATGGCAACAACAGCAGTGGAGACGAACGCGGTCATCGACATGGGAAGACACGTGAACGAAGGAACAGCATGAACATGTCTCCTACCAGGCGTTACAACAAGCAGAAGCTTGAGAAGATTAACCTCTCGCACCCAATGGCCCGTGGAGACTCTAGTGAGTCTTGGCAATCATGGGCTCATGGAAGCGACACGGCCTCTTTTGCAACCTCATCAGCGCATACCGACAACGATGGGATCTTTGACGCGCCAGTGCGCCCTCGTGGTCATGGCCGCACTCATTCATACTCTCATCAGAACCAGCGGTACTCGACTTCACCACGACGGTACGAGGACTTAGACCGTCGAGGCTACACAACCATGAAGACCCGTGCCGACGACTACCCCCATGCATCGCCTCCACGTGGACGCGGGCCATACGCTGAGCCCGCTTTCAGCGGTCGACCTCTTCCACATCGCCGCAACACCACGCAAGGTCATCCCAACCCCTTCGCACCCGCACCCATTCTTCACCGCAGCAACACTCAACAGCCTTACAACTATGGTGCTGAAATGCATCAGCCTGACTATGCATACCAACAACAGGGACGCTATCTGGCCGACCGTCCAGCAGAAGTTGATGAGCTTGCTGATGCCCTGTACGAGCGTATGAAAATGGATAATCAGCGCGGTCCGCCGATGGACAGCCAGCGCGTCCCTTTGCGACGTCCGACATTGCGAAGAGACTCGGGCATCATTGAGGACGATGAGTGGGATGCAAGACATCCACTAGCAAGACGTGGCACGTATTACTGAATATACTAGAGACCCATGTTTCGGTCATTCTTGTCGTTGTGAGAAAGTCTCAAACAGAACGGCTCGAAATCATGGCGTTCGGACGATGTCTGGTCTTTCTTCTCTTCTCTTCTCTTCTCTTCTCTTCTCTTCTCTTCTCTTCTCTTCTCTTCTCTTCTCTT